>JASSUY010034379.1:0-50973 GCA_032466535.1 Forpus xanthops
TGGCAGAGCATGAGACTCAGAAAGTCCTTGGTCAGAGTAAACATTACTGAGCAGCAACTGAAAACATCGGTGTTATCTGCGCTGTTCCCAGGCTGAAAGGCAAAACCACAGCACAGCACCGGCTACTAAGAAGGAGAAAAATGACTGCTGCTGCTGAACCCAGGACACTGGTACTGTTAGGAAATTAAATTGCTGCTTGCAAGGGCAGTGGGGAAGCGCCTGAGGAAATGTAGACGCAAGGAGGGAACAGGAGTAGCTGTGACACACAAGGTGGCTGGCAGCTCGTGACATTCGGCACTTATTCCTGTCCATGCCAGGATGAGGTTCCAGGGGATGCTGCCCGTTGCAGGGTTGAATTTGTATCACCACTTCTCTTTGAGCACTTTCAGTGATTGCCCACCATGTTTGCTAATAATTGGTCAATATGGGGGCAATTACAGGCTGCAAGTAGAGAAGGTGCTTGGCTGTGAATAGAGAGATGGCCCACATGGTTTCTGGGTCTCTAGCCCTGTGTAGCAAGATGACAGTGCTGAATAGTGCTGGCAGTTCCCAGCTCCTGATGTAGAGAACAGAAAAGCTGATGGCCTCCAAAACACAAAGTGCTGGAAGGATGTTCAAAGAACCTGCTTTTGGATAGAGCAGGGAAAGCACTCGCCCTGTGCAGAAGAACCCGCCATTGGTCATGCTAGCCAGAGGAAGACCACAACAGTAATGTCAGCTGGAAGACATTTGTTCGCATGGGGTGGAAACTCTCTTGAAGTTAATTACAATGGCCCTAGTATTACAGCTACAAGTGGCATTTATCCAGTTTTCATCTAAATGAGTTTATTCTGGTCCTGCCTAACTGTGATTCCCATTTTGTACTAGTTTGAGATCCAAATCTGACTCATTATCTAGTGTGCTGCATACTGATGGTTAGAAGAATAGCCTGGTTTTGCAAGCGAACGTTGAGCTGAGACACTTTCCTTGTATAATAATTTTGCTTTGGAAACTGATTACTCACGATTTCTATCAGATCTGAACTGCAGATATCTGGGGGAGTGTAGCACTGGGATATTTTAGATTGAAATCTCTCTGCTGTCTGTTCTACTGCAGCTTTCTTCCAAAGCAGACTTTATGTTATAAATTACTTTATAGATTTGTAAAGTATGACATAGGAACATTATATACCCTTTAAGTGCTTTAAAATTAATTTCTTCTTGAATGCGTCTATGTGTGAATGAATTTGACATAAGCCTTTCAATTTTATGCTTCACTACAGAAAGTGTACAAAGTACAAACTGCAAATCAACCGCCACACTTACTGAAATGACTACTCAGCTGTGGAAAGAGCCTGCCTGATATTTAAAGGAGATTTAGACACAAAAATAATGTGTATGAAAGAGCTGGCGTACAGCCTTGGGTCTTTCTAACCTGAAATGGTGAGATGAGTGAAATAGCATCAATGTAATTCTTCAGGCTAGGGCCAAGGAGATCACAGCGAAGCAGTTGAGATAATGATATTGTCTTGACCACCATGTTGGTGTAGCTGAAGGATTCACCAGCAGCCCTTCTGCATGTGCAGATAAGGCTCAAAGACGTGGGCTGTCATGGAAAGTGCTGGTTTCAATGTGCCTGACTGATTGATGTTCAGAGGTAGTGAGCAGCATTTAGCAGCAATATTTTTAGTTCTTTTGTTAATTAAAACATAGCAATTCTATATAAATTTGGGTCACTTCAGCAATAGAATCATAGATTCATAGAATAGTTAGGGTTGGAAAGGACCTTAAGATCATCTAGTTCCAACTCCCCTGCCATGGGCAGGGACAACTCACACTAAACCATGTCAACCAAGGCTATGTCCAACCTGGCCTTGAACACCGTCAGCGATGGAGCACTCACAACTTCCCCAGGCAACCCATTCCAGTGCCTCACCACCCTTACAGTAAAGAATTTCTTCCTCAGATCCAATCTAAACTTTCCTTGTTTAAGTTTGAACCCGTTACCCCTTGTCCTATCACTACAGTCCCTCCTGAAGAGTCCCTCCCCAGCATCCCTATAGGCCCCCTTAGTTTTATTGGATAAATAATTTGGATCTTGGTAGTAGTTTCTCTTTTCTCTCCCAGGTCACTGGTGATGGTGCAGGACCTGTGACTCTAGACCTCCATTCCCTATGAGAGAGGTGCCATCACTGCCCTCCTTCAGGGCAGCTGCTGTTCATCCATTACACTGCCAGGAATTTTTGGGAAGGTGTCTGAAGGCTTTTAATATGATTTAATTTGGTGTAAATGGCTTCAGTGGCTATTGCCACCAGACTAAAAAACAGTGGTACTGTGTCTGAACTAAAGGCTGTACCAGGCTGCCATGTCACACAAACATACGGTCTTCTCCTCTCAACTGCTGAGCATTTGTACAGGTGCAATGAAAAGTAAAATAGGACTGATGGAGAAAATCTTATTTCAGGTGACCTCTGGCTGGAGCTAGGGAACAGCACTAGTAAAAGAAGGGATTTGGCTCATATCCCTGCATGTAGCAGAGTGTGGTTTTGACCTCAGTGAACATCTTTTCCTTTAAGTATCAGGTCAGGGAAAGAAAGCTGCCATATCTGACTCTTGTGCTTTGTGATGCCTGCCTTTCTATCCTCTGCTTTTATATCATGTACATCAAATTGTGGGCTTTGCTGCTATGAAATTAATTTTTTTTAGGATTGCATTTTAGAACACTGACAGATTATTTTTTTACTTGTTCTGCTGCTGAGCTACATAAAAATCAATGATTGTTACAGCTGCCGTGGTGAGAACTCTCTGCTCATGTTGCTGTGGGTGGTGGTGGGAGTCTAGTGAGACCCAAAACAAAAGCAGCAATATAAAAGGGAAAGAAACTAAAAGGGACCTCACGCAAGTGCCATAGAGATAAATATTGAGATTCCCGCTGATTTCATGATTCAGCAAAGAGATCTTTGTCCTGAATGTCACAGGTAAGTTTACTATCTAAGTATAAGACATACCACTTAGAAGCAAACCTAAACCTTTTGACGGGCGAAGTAACTTCAAGGACAGATCTTTTAAAAAGCATGCATTGTCAATAATAGCATGAAAGGATGGCAACTGAAGATGTGATTAAACAGATAAAGTGCAAAGTTCATTGCTTCCCTAAGAAGAAAATGGAAATAAGTTTCAGTCAGAAGAAGATGCAAAAAGTACATTTTTTCTTTTCAATAGGATGTTCAATGTTGAGATCTTATAATAACAGGCACAATATGGTGCTTTTATTCCATAGTTTAAGGATGTTTAATAGCTTAGCCAATGGAGGTTACAGCACCTGTGTTGTGTGATTTAGATACCATCCCTGACATATTTTCCACACAGAAGAGCTACTTAAATGAAAGCAGTATTATGACTAACACCAAACTCCTACTAAAACCCCAACAATGCTTTTTATACAGGCAATTAATATTATTGCTACTGGTTATCCTTGTATACAACTAACATCACCACTACTATTAATAGCTGCTGGCATTAAAAATGTTGTTGGGGTGTTGGACATTTCTATTCTCCAAGGTCAATAAAGAAACCTTTTCTCCAAATGTTTTTATTAAAAATATGACAGAACTATTAAGATGTGATACACTTCTCAGCTCAGCCATGCCATTAGCCTCCTCTCAAGGAATACCAGGATCCAGGCAGGTGCAATAGGCAGTCCTCTGATGCAGAAATCAAGTCAGTGCTCTTGCTGCTTCTCTTGCCCATCCCTTTTCCAACCAGAATGTGTGAAGGAGAAAAATGTCTTCTCCTCCTCCCTGCAGACTGCACAATGAAGGTAGGTCTGGCTCTAGAGTGCAGGTCTCTATCCAGCAAAGCTTTTAAGCATGTGATTAATCCATCCCCATTTAGAAAAGTGCAGATGCAGCTACATTTTGCTGAGTGAGGCCTGGGAGCATGCACCAGGTAAGGCACTTTAGTAAGTGCTTTGATGAGCAAGGGTGGGCAACTGATAGGGGAACTGGGCAACAGTGAACGAGAGAGAGAGAGGGGAGCTCCAGTGGCATCACGGCAGCGGGAGTGAGGAGGGCTGAGAGTCAGGCCATGAGTAAGAAAAGCCCACTTCTATTTCAGTGCCTTTATTGTCTCCCCTGTCACATTTTCTAAGACACTTCATTGTTCCATTAGAGTTAGTAACAGTGACCTTCTTGACACTATCCTTCTGAGATTTACACACACAAAGAGCTCATTGTGAAAGCCAAGTGTTAATGATGACGTCTTTGGTGAAATTACCTGGTTTCAGTGATAATTTCCATTATGTCTCTAGAAGTTGCTTAAAGTCCTTGATTCTGACCTTTGGACAGAGCTGGGATCTCACGAGTGTCTTCCACTGCTTCACACATTCACAATCAGGATCTGCCCCATCAGCTCAGGGACATAAAGGAGACACAAAGGCAAAATGTTCAGTTCATGGGCTCAGTCTAACTCTCCAAACACCATGGGCAGATTTAAGGGAAGGCAAGAGAAAGTGAAGCCCCTGTGCTAGCAGCGAACTGTGCATGTCAAAATCATGTGCATGTCAAATTCATGGGATCCAGCATTGCTGCCCACAGGTAAAACGTCAGCTTTCAGGCAGGGTATTTTCAAGACTGAAAACAACCCTGTGGATGGGAAGGAGGGTGAGCTTTCTGGTGCTGGGAATAAAAATCAACCTATTAATAAGAGACCAGACAGGCTGAAGAGGACAGACTCTTTCAAGAGGCACTCAACACTGCCAGGGGCCAAACCCCAGCTCAGCAGAAGAGAGCAGGGCACAAATCCAGATGTTCATGTTGTCCCAAATCACACTCTCAGAGTACTCCTTGATACCCAGGCAGCCTGTCAGTGAGACTGCTGCTTACCTTTGGTACATGAGCTGTTAATTCACTGGTATGTTTGAAGTACCTGACAAAAATGTCTCTAATGATCTCAATTTGGAAGCCCTTCTTCTACAAAATGCTTCAAAGGCAAGTTTCTTTTTAGTAGATGTACGTATCCAAAAAAGTGCTAAAGACTGTATTGTTCAAGATAAATGTATGAATTGCTGTCATCTAAAATAAGCAGCTAGTGCAGTTTGATGTACAGCAGAAACTTTCTAGATGTTACAAAAATAGCCTCCTGTATTAATCTGACAGGTCTAGCCCCTACAAAGGTTTACAAAGCCTTAGCAATAGCAAATGCCGTCTGATAATGCCTTCTGATTATGCCTTGCTGAGTCACTACATCACCAGCTCCTGACAGAAAGCCTTTACCTAAATATATAATATACACTTCACTAATTGCTCTGATGTGTAAAATAGGGCATGCGAGGATGATACAGGTTAGAGGGGCTGGTCTGTGATGTTTAATTATAAGCGACAAAATCTCAGCATCATACAGATTGTTTCCATCAGTGATCTCACAAGGCTTCTTACATCTCACTAAGGGATGTGTGTGGCTGTAACTAATCAAGCACTTTCCTTTTCCCTCAGGAATAGGAGAACTTCATCTTAAGAAACAAATTAAGCAAATAGTTTCTATACTAAATATGCTTAACCTAAAGCTTTCTCACTATTATTTCATAAATGCTTTGAGATTATAGAGGCTCAGCTAGCTTAGTAAAGACGAATACTATGTGATCCAGGGAATACAGCTGTTGCATTAGTTATTCTTCCTTTCTGTTATGTTAGGCTTTTTGTAAGTAGTCTGCATGTTTAGTCAATGGAGACTAACTGAGAAGGCATGCTTTACTGTTGTATTAAAATCTGTTCATTGCCATAAGCAAGAAGTCATCAGTATTTCTAGATGAAAATTACTACTTGTGATACACATAATGGAGAATTTTACTGTAACCAATAAAAAAGCTGAAAGAATATTTTGTTACTGGGCACAAACAGCAATATGCAGATTTACAGCTGTGTAACCAAGTGCATAATTCACCCATGTATAAAATACTTTGGAAGAAAGGGATTATAACAAATTTTATTACTTTTTCCTAAGTCTTAAATTCAAGGATCCAAAAAGACAAGAATCATTTTAAACTACCTCTACATATCTAAATAAAACCAGGCAAGTCCTCACATTTATTCCACTGTAAATATGTACTTTCTTCATTGACTTTAATAGATTTTTCCTAAATTCACACTGGTAACAAAACAGTTAACACTGCCCCAAACAGCTGATTTATAAGCCAAATAATATGGTGGAGTAAATGCCACTTACAGCCAGATCTATCAACTTTGCTCATACAATCACATTGATTCAAACAGGATCAATCAAGTCAGCAGCATTCTCTCAGGCAATGTCTACATCAGTACCAGGAGCAGTGCTGTGGGGTGAAACACCTTGTCCTGGGGACCTGATGTCTCTGCCAGCAGCGCAGTGAAGGGAGGATGTTATTCCAACCAAGTTCCTGCTTGGCCCTACAGGTGTCCATTATCAGCTGGAACAAGCACAGTAAATGAGAATTTCACCTCAGAAACATTCTCCTGATCCCAGTGAAACAAGGATATGGGCACAGCCCCAGATGACCCCAGGTCTGCCAGTATCTCATGCACATTGTCACAGACTACTGAAGAAAAGAGGCTGGGAATTGATCTTCCTAATTCACTACAAAGTGCTGTCATGCCCATGACAGATCTTGTTCAGGAGACAGCCACCAGCTATATGTACTTAACCTGCTTAGAAGGTATATAGCAGGTTGTATATTTTGGGGTATAGACAGATGCAGAATGTAAGGCTCAGTGAGAGGCACTGGAATGGGTTGCTCAGGGAAGTTGTGAATGCTCCATCGCTGGCAGTGTTCAAGGCCGGGCTGGACAGAGCCTTGGGTGGCATGGTTTATTGTGAGGTGGCCTTGCCCATGGCAAAGGGGTTGGAACTAGATGATCTTAAGGTCCTTTCCAACCCTAACTATTCTATGATTCCACGATTCTATGCCAAGAAGGAACTCAAAGATGGATGAGAATTTTACCTCTGACCAAAAGAAAACATTGTTTATTATCCAGTTAAGGGCCAGAAGCTATTCCTACTGTGGCTACATGGTACTTGTGTACATATGGAGGGGAAACAGTCCTTGACCTAACAAAAATGGTGGCAGGAAAGTCTCCTGTGGAGAGGAGATGCTGCCTGGGACAACCAGCCTGTGCAGATTGCCCAAGAAACTGGAGCAGTGAGGTTGGCTATACTTACGTACGTTTTACCTTAATTGGGTGATAATTAACCCTTCTTCTCCATGGGGATGGTAAGCCTAAACCAAGGCTGTTGGGACTGGCAGTGAGTGCTCAAGCTCCCCTAGGTCTTCTCCACAGCATCCCAGCGGTAGCACTGCACATCCCATGTCCCTTGGTGGCTGCACAGCTGGTGTGTCCCATGGGGCAGGATAGGCAGGGACATCCTCTGGTGATCCTGGAGAAAGCTCATGTGTCTGGAGAAAGGCAGTGCATAGGGAGCACAGGAGCCTTTGTCAGTGCTTGAATAGGGTCTGGGTTTTCCTTGGATATCTCCCAAGTATGTCCAATTGGTGTAATGCTGCTGAATTGTAATGGCTGTTGCCTAATCTGCATGAAACTGCATCAGTTTCATTTAACCAGGATGTGCAGGCAGAAGCCAGAGGGGCAAGCACGATTACATTGCTACAAATTCTGATTGCTCTTACAAGGATCAAAGTAAAACAGGAGGAAAGTTAAATGATGTCAAAATCACTTGTTTAACAAGCTATTTCACCTCATTTTTTTCCAGCATTATCAATGAGACAGCTACTCAACCAGTGTGCATATCCCTCAGCACCTCTGTCTGTACCATATTCCATTGCTGAAATAATGGTAGACGAGAAGCCAGTGGAGGCATTGAGGTACTAATGACAAACAGTCACAACCTCCAAGAAAGACAGGAATCCAGCAAGTTGTTTAAACATATATATATATGTGTATACCCACACAGACATACACAGACTTTTCTTACTGCCTACTGTGAATCTTTAGAAAAGTTAATATATTGATCATTTTCACCAAGGATGTGCCAATCATTTAATCAGTGCATTTAGATACTTTCAGCTACTGTGTCTAATTTCTCTGCTGTATTTTACAGTTCATCTTAATTAGACCCATCTAAAAACCGCAACTCTGGTGTTATTATGGCTATTTGTGATTTCTATGTCAAATGTACTTTAAAGTTCTTCAATTCCTTTCAAAACATGCTTCAAGCAATAGTGGAACCATTGGGTTATGTTCTTAGTTAAGAAACGATTGCTTTAAGATAGTGTCTCACATGCTATCTATTTTGGCATTTCCTTTGAGGCTCCTTTCGAACAGCAGAAGTTTAGAGCAATTGATTACTCTGCCACTGCCTCAGGAAATACTCTTGTTTCTTCCATGCTTGTTGCAGATTTTTAGCTGTTCAATAGTACAATATAAAGATGTGCAAGTACACGTTTCTTCTTGATACAAATCCTTCACTTATAGGTCCTCTTAGTATCTGTCCTGATCAGACACAAAGGGTTTATATGCTTATGCAAAATACAGTGAATTCACAATCCTTTCAGATCTGAAGTATCTCTAGGTTCCCTTGGGCTTTCTCAGGGCATCATGGGCGTAAGATCTCACTGGAGCAGGCTTCTGTAGGTGCATAATTAAAAGCACAATGCATGGCTGTCATTAAGATCTAAGCCGTTAGGAAAGTTTGTTCATATAAGGATGGTACCTGTGACTTCAGAACTATAATCAAAAGTGATGAGCAATTAATCAAGATGATCAACAAGATTTAGATGTATTATTTTTATTAATGTAATTTGGCATCTAGAAGAAAGACTTCTGTAGATCTGTACATACTTTATAACTGATATATCTTTATCTTTAACCTAATTTATTGTTCTGTAGTTGATTGCTTTTAATATTCCATCTTTATTCCAATATTTTGGAAGTAGCTGTATTAACACAGTGTTTAAAATTGCCCACTGATGAGAAGGTATTATTGGGAGTTTTCGTTCTATCATGACAGGAAAAAAATGCAGTGAGACACAAAAGTTCTTTGTTTTTTTTATTTGTTCTGTCACCATTATCCTGTGTTAATCCTAGTTTTTTCATCTGCCTCCTTAGTAACCCATTAAATCACTCACCTGGCTTTCAGAAAGTTCCCTGTCTGGATAAGCTGAGACACAAGCCTGAACCATTCCACTCTCCACACTACAGCTAGTAATGAGATTGTTTACAAAGTATACTACAATGTGCAAGATCTCATTTGATTATACCTTAACTATTCTGTTTTTCCCTCCCTACCTCACAGATGATGGAAATGCTTAAAACAAGTTAAGGTAGTATGATACAGACTAATGTAAGTGTGAGCATGGCATCCAGGGGACAAGCTGTGAAATGTTTGCGCGCTTCTGCCAAATGCGTTGCATGGCTTTCTGCTGTTGTCTTGTGTTTCTGATGTTAGGCAGCATGTCCAGCAACATGTAAGCGTCTTGTTTGATATTTTTATTCCCAGCTTTGGGTTTATATAGTCTTAATAATGTGCCTTCTTCAATAGCTTGTGGCAGCTGCTTATGGCAAATCTGCAAGCTGTGTGTGTTATTCCTAAGTAATGTTCAGAAGTACCTACAAGGATCAGGGCCCCATTGGATTTGGCTGTTTAGAAATCCACTGTAGAAAAGTTGAAATGTGCAGTTCAAATGGGTCAGAAACAGTACTGACACTTCTGTGCTTGCAAGTGGACAGCAGCAGCTTCCAGTTTGCCTTTTCTAGAAGGCAAGCTTAGTACTAGCGCAGCTGGCTGCTGTGTACAGCTCTGCTATCCACATCTGCTTTTGTAACGTGAATGCTTCATGACGACTCTGTTGTCAAACTCTTAATTCATGTGACAGATGACACACTGGAATTAAAAATGTTATGTTTTCAGAGTACTCTGCAAAAAAAAAAAAAAATACTACTGTGGGCAAAACCAATGTTCTCCTGTGTTTGTATGCTTGTTCAATCTTAGTGTATGTGTTACTTACAAAGGTGAGACCAGCCGCAGCATCTTGAAGCATACTTGCCAACAGAGGTCTTCTGGTGCTGCCTGGTATTGAGAGGCATAACTTAGTTATTTCCTGCCTGTGTTTCAGTTTACCATATGCCACTCTTGTTGGAAGTGCACTTTAGTTTTTTGTCATGAGGATGGTCAAATATTGACAAGGTTGCCCAGTGATGTAGTGTCATCTCCATCCCTGGTGATACTTAGAACTTCACTGGACATGACCCTGAGCAACCTGCTCTGGCGGGAACTTCTTTGAGCAGGGAATTGGAATACATGACCTTCAGAAATCTCTTCCTACTTAACAGCTGTCAGTGATTCTACAATTTCATGACAGTACAGTGGGGAGTAGAATGAAGCCACCAGAATAACTTCCCCTATGCTGTAAACTATCATTCAGTGGCAATCAGTGTTCTGGTCACAGCTTCACTTTTATGAATAATAAAGTAGAGGTTACCAAATGCTGGTTACTACTCTCAGTAGACCCAGTTCCCCCACAAGCAACTGAGCTGCAAAAATAGGCATTTGTTGTAAATTCTTACCATGCAGTAAAAATATCCCTTCACTCCATTACACCCACTATGTGTTGTGTGAGAACAAGATGACTTCTGAAACATATCTACTTCTGAATTACTGGAGCTATGCCAGCTGACACTGACAGCTGTCTATGTGATGTTTTTATAGCTCTTCTCAAGTTTCCCATGTAAGATCCCTGCTTCTGTTCCAAAGACATTAATGATTAGACTGTCAGAGCTGAGAAAATCCACCTGGGGAGCAAGGTCACCTTCACTGTTCTCAGTTACAAAGGAAAACACCGGGCTGTGGAGGATGTGGAAGTCCTAATTAACGTCTATGGCAAACTCAAAGCAAGGAGAAAATAGAGCTGGGAGAATAAGTGTCTACAGAAGTAAGATTGTTTTTTGAAGCCATTGCAGAAGAAGCCTGGATGCTGTATTTTCAAACATGGTTAGTGCTGGGGATGGGTTACAGAAAAGAAAGCGAGTTAGTAACAGGTTTATGATTTCCCTGCCTCCTTCTCCTTGGTGAGTTCCTGTCAGCAGTCAGAGCCTTTAACACTTCACTGAGGCCCTAAGGCAGGAGCACTGTAGATCTCTGTTCTCACCATGCTTTCTTCAGCTCAGCCCCTTCGCTCCCCAAGAAATGTGCTTCCTCGGGAAGCTGGAGCCATGACACACGCACAGAGCCCTACAACCTCCCACCTCCTCCCCTCGCTGGCAGGACATTTCAGCTTCCCCCATCCTGTGCTGCAAAACAAAATGACAGCAACACCTACCCACCATTGTGTGTGGTAAATGGATGTTCCACACTGTCTTTATAGGACCCAGCTCACAGATCTGATAGCACCACTTGAGGCTCTTGAATTTGCCTTTGAGTCTGGCTGCTCTGTGCCACTGTGACAAGAAACAGTCCATCCTCCCAAAGCAACCAATTAAGCATTTTTGCTTCTATTCTCTTCTTCAAAATTGCTAATAGTCCGGAGTTCAGATTCCCTGAATTTGAGTAATTCCCTTGGTTGCCACCTCCCTCCTCTCAATTCTTTAACCCCTCCAGAGGATTGCTGCAAGCAGCCATCTCTCAGACACCCATATCTGACAGAACTGCTGAGCCATGCAATGTTTCAGCCTATTCATTTGTATAATCTGAGTGTTTCACACTGATCTCCTTAACGAGGTTTCTGTGGGTTCTGTGTCAGCCAGTGCCACTGGAAGAAACCCAGTTTCACTACTGATTTCCCTTGTGTAGCAGGGATGACTCCAACTCAGTTCTCTTGTTTCACAAGTGTGAGGGAGCAGTCCATAAATGATAGTGAGTATTTTTGGTTTTTGGTGCCCACATGTGGCTGGTAGCACCTGCAACCATGTTTTAAATTCTAGGAAGAAATATGCAACCCAGATGTGAGGAACAAAAATCCCACAGCCTTTCCAGCAGTGGGGAGAGTGAAGCCGAAGGGTATCATGAGCTTTGAGTGTTGAAGAGCCTTAGGGACAAATTACTCAAAACACATCAGAAGTGATACCAGTGCAATTAGCCTACCTTAGAACAAGGAGTGGTCTGCATGACCTCCTGAAGTTCTCTCCTGCTGTGATTTTTGTGATTCTATTATTTTAAATGATGCTAACAGCCTCAGCCACAAAATTTAATCACTGTTGTAAGTTGCACACACATACAAACATCTGCGGCCGGGACACAAATTCTCTGGTAAGAAAGGATGGAACTGAACACGAATGTCACATTCTTGCACACATACACCCAAAGGTGTAACTCCACTGTACACTGCTTGTACCTGTTAGTGTATTGCACACTCTGGCAACTCCAGCAGTGTCCACAGAGCCATCATAGCCCACTGGATCATGCTCTCATGTGTTCCTCTGCAAACTCTGTTGTCTTGACTGGCTTCCTTCTTGGGGTCTCAGTGCATCCTGCATCACTAAATTATGTACCACAGTTACCTTCTCCAGTTATGTGCTGAGCAAATTACAGGAATAGTTTTTCTATTGACTTACAGCATAGTTTTGTCTTCCATATGAGGGTTAAATCCTCAGAAAATTATTCACAGACTGCCATCATGGATCAACGTGATGACCTACAAGTTCATTGAACCTTCAGCCACACACATCTCTCACCAGTGATCACTGTGCAGCTCTCTTGCCTGCTATTCAGTTTCCTCTGTTCCTGTGTTTAGACACTCCCTGCACCACAGAGTTAGGCATGCCCTCATGTCAACTTTCAATGTGTCATGCCCTAATCCCTGGCAGTATTTGTGCTGGTCTCTGTCTTCTCCACAAGGTCTTCTATCCCAGTATTTCCATTTGTTGTGCTTACTCAAGCTGCTGTTGCAATACAACCTTTGGGGCTCTGGGATTCATTCACAGCAAAAAAGGTAACACATCATGTCTTCCTCTGCTTCCATCTGCTGTTGTCAGCTATGTGCTGATCCCCTCCAGCATTTTGAGCTCAAAGTCTTATTATTCAAGGAGTAAACAAGAGTACATGTGTCACTGGAACAGTGCATAGGCACAGCTCTCCTCTTGCTGCTGCTCATATTCTCACAATGCAAAAGAACAGTGCTTTTTACCTTTAAGCAAAAGCGTACTCCACTTACTTGTTTTCAGAAGTGTGGTTATGACTCAAATGGTGCATTCCAAGGCAGTGTCCATAGCCCATCCAGCGTATTTGTATGGCTTCAAGGGATGTGAAAGAGCTTTACATGAGTGGGGACATGAGAGAGACGCTGGACCCAGCCCAGCAATGCACGTTGTTTCCTGGAAGTGCAGATGGAGCCCTAACAAATTCAGCAGGATGATCCATGGACTCAGAGGTGTGCTGACATCTAAGTGCTTTTCTGGCTGAGGGCCACAGTCTAACTTGCTCCTGAAAGCCCATGGGACAGCTGGGAAAGCAAAGTCTGCCCATTGGAATACCAATGTCTCCCTCACCCAAAGACTACCCAACTTCCCAACATGTGAAAATTGTAGGCTCTTTATCAAAGACATTGGAAAGCTCAGCTGACCTCCAGCTTTTCTTTCTTCACAGTTATAATCCCTCATTAGGGCTGGACAAATTCCTGCATTGTGAGTACACAAAATGCCAACCTTTTGCTATGGCAAACAGCCACCAGGCAGACCATGAAGATCTGAAGCAGGACAAAGATCTTGGGGTTGATCATAGACAGAGCCTGGTCAATCTCCCACGTTCACCATGGAAGACAGCTTGGCTGGGCTGGTGTCTGAACCCCAAAGCTTGCCTTACCACAGAGACTTGTGTCAGGTAGATGTTGTCAGTCCCATGGGAACCACAGTGCTTGGTAATCAGGGCTGGACCACTCATCAAACACAGCCAAAGGATCAGAAATTATCCATGTTCTTAAGGGTTAAATTTGCTGTATATCCCTGGCTTCCTTTATAGGCAGCAAGCAGTAGCCCTTCACTGCATTCCGATTTCCCAAAGAATTAACAGGCAGAAACCTAAACAGATCAGTAGCATTTTACAGCCTGGCAAGTTATTATACAGGAGTTGAGCTAGAATTGGCTGATGCTATTGCACCTGCTGCTTAACCTGTCTTCCTGATAAATGGTTATTTTGGATTTTTTCAGTTGTTCAACATCTCACCTTTAAGAGCATTTTCTCATTTCTTAAGATATATATTGCTTTTATAGCCCTATTGACAATCATGCTAACACCGTGAGACCTCAAGTGCTCATCTTCTTAACAGCAGAAAATGATCCTCTGACATACTAGAGACAAAAAAATACTCTGTACTGGTGCCCCTGGAGCCAGTTCTTTTCCTGTTCCACATTTCTGTTCAGTATCAAAATGCGTGCTGGAAACCATACCTCCTGCTGTAGAGAACCATCTTCAGCAGACTTGGAGTGGTGTAAAGGATAATCCATGGGTTATTCCCACCTCTAACCTCGGTGCTGCTATTACAAAAATTGCAGAATGCAGGGACCTTTCCCCGCTGACAGTGAGATCTGTCATTAATTTTGGCCCTCACTGGGGAGGGAAGGGAGGTTAAAGGCAAGGAGAGCATGTACCGCTGTACCTCCTTTTGTCAACCAGCAGGGCTTTTTCACTTTGGTATCAGCTCGGGGCACTCGGAGCACCACCATCCGGATGCTAGGGAAATGCAGGAAGAAAGCCATTTTATTTAAATGAAGACATACAGCTATCTTTAGCCTGTTATATGTTAAGAGGAGGGCAGACATTCTCCAGAATGCCTGAAGGCAGCTCTGAAGGCAGAGCTCGTATATTCTCAGAGGTGCTTGAGCTCAGATCAGCTTTGAGGGGGAGAAAATACTGCTTCCATCCAGTTCATGCCAGAGGAGATCTCATGAAGTAAATCAAAGGACACTAGGGACGAATCTTTGATAAAAGCATATCAAAACTTTGTTTAATTTGTTTGCACCGCTGTTGTAAAGCAGACTCACCAGAGACAACATGATCTACAAAGAGAATATGTTAATAAATCAGGACACAACTAACTGGAAGGATTTCATCTAAGTCATTACATCTCCCTATCAATAGCATATCTCTGCAGAGAGCATGCTCACCTCTGGCTGAATATCATATAATCCTTTTAGAACAGAACTTAGATGCCTGTCTTAAGGACATGACAAACCCAGCCACCCAAAAATCAGTGGGTCAGGTGGTACATACATATGTACAATCAATGGTACATGCAATATTCAGCACATAATCCCTCTGGTGTGCAAAATCTGCTTCTGCTTAGATATGTGAGAAGGGAAAACTTGTTAAGACAGCAGAGAAGTGTGAGTTTCTCCTGGATACAGGCATGTTCATGGGCACTGTGCTCCAAGTTTGACACATACTTATGGGATCAGTGTGCAATACAGATTGGACCAAATGAGCATGCATCACAGCATATGGACCTGCACATGTGCATCTCCAACCTGCTAAACTTTAGGGAAAAATATCCAAAATTCTCAAGTGTTGTTCAGACAACATATCTGAACAGAGCAAGAGTATGTGGACATGAGGGTGGAGGGTGGGGGGAGCTGCACAAGGTTTCAAATCAGGATGTTGGGTAGCTTTTCAGACAGCTTTTCCTTCTCCCTGCATCCCTCATTTCTGTCCTTCGTACTGCCAGAGTCTATTTTGTTTTCTTCTTCCTGTACTTGTTTCGATGCAGCTGCTGTCCATGATCTTCCTAAATCCTCCTCCTTTGCAATGTCAGCTTCTGTAAGCTTCCTTCATTCTCCCGCAGTCTCCATCTTTGTCTGATTTTTAACATAACCTCCCTCCTTCTTCTGCAGCAGGTCTCTGGGACAGTAATGCCAGATGGTTTCATTTAATGACACAGCTATAGCTAAAACTGACCCCCTTATCTTACCTTATCACATGCCTACCTTGACTGTAGTTGGGAAACCTATTAGCTTCTGCATCTGGGCAGCACACAACCTCAGTGCTGTTTTCAACATTATCATCTTCCCTCTTCTCCCCAGACTGATGCCATCATTTAATCCTGCTGACATTCTCTCAAGAGTGTCCTACAGAAATATCTGTTATTATTTGTTCCCACAGTAAGGCCCTGATAGCTTCATCCTCAGTCTCTGTAACCTTCTCTGTTCTGGCCCTCTTGATGCTCACCTTGTCTTCCCTCAAAATGTCACATTTAAAATTAATTCCTTGCTTCAGTTCCTTAGCAAACCACACTAAGTCCTTTCACTGCTTCACCTTCATCCACTCTGTCAAGTTCATGGTCCAGCCTTTCAAAAGTTTCCCTAAAACTGCTCCTAAGGCTTTTCCTCCTTTCCTCCAAACTGCCCATTTCACTTTCCTCTTCATGGTGCCTCCTTCTCCCATCTCAACACAATGCAGAAAACCTCCTCCCACAGTGCCACCAAAGAGAATTTGAAACCTTACCAATCTTCAAGTTTTCCAGAGGTTTGAGACATTTTCAGCAAGTCAGGCTTCTCTGTGCTATTTTTCAGTCATCCTTTGGTCTCCCATCTACTACTTCCTCTGTTTTTGAGATATTGCCTTTGATGAAACACATGTGATAACTCTCTTGTTTTGTAGTCCTCTGAGAAGGCAGAGTATGTGGAGGGCAGACAGAGGACAAATCAATGCCATGCTCCTGTCCAAGTTGGCCTTGCTTGGATTTACCTTAAAGTAAACCAGAGTCAGTCTTCATTTGTTATTTGGTCTTGCAGTAGAGGACCTACAGCTCATCCTGAGTCAAAAGCATCCTTTTTTGGGGAGGGGGGGTGGCAAACACTGCTGCTGCAGATTTCCTGCCTTCATTCTAAATTATCAGGAATGAAGAGTATTTAAATATCTGTAATAGAGCTGGTGTTACACTGAAAGTACATTGAGGAAAAGATCCCTCTGGAAAGTGGAAAGGAATTTATGAATGAGGTTTGGAGGAGAATGTGCCTCAGGATGTCTGTGTCCAGAATTATTTTTTTCCCCTATGGGTTAAAAAATAAAGTGACAACGTGACCACAAGATACTTTCTGATAAGACTGTCAAGCAGAGTGTAGCATACTGCCCAACATCCAAAGGACGTTCCTTCACCTCTAACTTGAATGTGTTGTGTGAGCTGGATGTGAGGCTAAAAAATATTTACTGTAACCCACGCATTTTCCCAGCAGCTTATTTCAGCTCTCTGATTTACAAAACATTATTTGCCTGACAGCAGACGCCTCTGAAGTAGTTTGTAATTAATACATGAGTTTTCGGATTCCTTAAAGACAATGTTCGTAATAGATTAGGAAGATCAGAGATGCCGCAAAGATTTCTAAATAACAAGAATAAGTTGTGATTAAATAGATTAGAGTGGCAAATAGACTTCTCAATTGCATATCAAAGCTAATAAACAAAAAAAGAGCACAGCTATCTTATACTGATAATTTAAGAAAGTATGAACAAGAGTAATTCATTCAGCTTTGTGACCCAGAGTATTTGTAGGTGGCTGGTGATTTTGGACATCCTGCACTAGATTTATTGGTTTTCTGGACCCTAAATATTCAGACATTTTTATAAATGATGAAGATGCTACCAAAAAAAATAGATGCAAAATTAGAGGGTTTGAAAAGGCTGATTCCATTCATCAGCCATGATGGGCGTTAGAGCCTGCAGCAAAGATTGTCAAGGCATTTGTAATAGGTTTTCAATAATGTTGCAAAATACTTAACTGCATTGCTTGTGTATTTTATGTCTAGTTAGTTATAGCTTATATAAAATATTATGATGCCCCATTCACATGCTTAGATTTAATTAATTTGTAGTTTACATGCTCCTAATAATGAATGTGTCTTCATGATCTTGGTCTGGAGACTTGTAAAAGGCACAGCTTTTTTAGCAGCTTTAAAGGCAATTCTGTCACTGTCACTCAGTTTACTGAGTCCTACAACAGCTTCCTCCTTCACATAACCTTTGATGAGCGTTTGTTGTACAAAGGGCAGCAGACAGTATTTATAGACTACCCACATGAACAAAAGCACAGGTTGCACTCAGACTCCCTTGAAAAGCCTGTGAACCAGGTAGTAACTTACTGGTGCTGGTCTGAGGATTTATATTAATGCAGTAGATGACTAGTGTCACTTCCCTGGTAGAAAACACAAAAAACAAATACCTAAGCTGGCTGACTGTGCTTCAGTTTAGGGTATGACAGTCTCTTCTATCCTACCTGTTGGGACAGGAGCTAGTTTTCTAATTTAAGAGCATCATGAAGACTTATTCCAGCCTCTTTTCAGCAACAGTAAATTCAGTCATTCAAATGTGTTTCCAAACATTGTCTGATATAAACAAATTGGAAAACACATGAGTACTTTGCTCAGATAAAAAAAACAGGGAGCATGTATAACTTTGGCAGGGTTTGCTAAACATTGTGCTACCATAGACTAACATGGCCAGGTTTCTTGCTAAGGATAGCAGCTGTCTGGAAGAACCCAATTAGGTAACTTGGCCATTTATCCAGCTCATCAGAAATCAGTGTTCTTATTTTTCCTCACCATCAGTGATACTACGAGAAGGTGCAGCAAACTGTTTCCATGATCCGCAGAAGGTCTCCTCTCTGATTTAGCGTGGGGACACACAAGATCACTGTTGGGATTGAGGAACCAGCCTGTTTCTCCTTTTAAATCTGAAGCCACACATACAGCTTGAAAAATTAATGACTAGCTGGGTGAATGTTGTCTGCTGAGGAGTTTGGTCAATGCACTGTGTCACTTCTTTCGCACGCAATAGAGAGCTCTGTTTTGCTAACATGCACAACACACATTTACTTGCCAGAGTTACAAAATACATAAGCTGATAAAACAACCAGTTTCTACCAAGGCTAAAAAATAAATTGTAGCTTTCTATGAGAGCCACAGCTCCATCGGAAAACAGGAGGCTTCACACGAGGGAAGCACAACACATAACCACTTAATAAGAACAACCCCAGCCCACCAGGGAACCAGCAGAATTTACAGGCACTGTGCTGGGAATGGCAATCCAGCCCCTGCGGTCAGCACAGCACCATTAGCAAATGCACAGGGTAGTTAATATTTTGAGGTTGTTTTAGCTTTGTTTGTGTATCTTGATAGGTGGCATTTCCAAGACAGTACAAGCCTCTGCTGAGCTGCACTGCTATTGGTTGTGAACACACAGCTGAACTTTGAAAAATCCTTACATGGCAGAGAATTAAGGAAGCAAAGTTCCCAGAGTCATTTACGCAGGGAAAGTTATTCCATAAGGTTCTTTATCAGCCTTCCAGTCCCGTTCAACTAAAGGCAAATGCCTTGTGCTATTACTAAAAGTGATCTGGAAACCATCTTCTGCCTTGGCCAGGGATCAGTTCAGTTCCCTTTGCCTGTTTTCTCATTTGCTTTTTATGTGGGTGGAAGTTTTCTCCTGGGTGATGTTTCCAGCAGGTACCACCTGGTGTGGGGTTTTGTTCTTCAGTGGCTATCTGGCCCTCAGCCATAGGGATGCCCATATGATCTCTTCTCTGACAGCGCTCCAGCAAGGAAAAGTAAAATCCTGCCAGGCAATAGGCACTGTCCCTGCTCCCAGGCACCCTGCAGATGGCTGTGAGTGAGATTCTAGACAGAGCTAGGCCTGCAAGGGCTAAATTCAAACATTGATGTGATGTGGGAGTTGGACAACGGGTTTCATCAAAGTCACAGCTGGAACTACTGGCGACTCAGGTGGATGTGCCAACAGTGGCTGTAAGATCAACAGTGGTCTTGAGTAACATCTGTGAATAAGTGTCTGAGACTCCTGAAGACGGTTCAAGGTAGGGAACTTCCTGATGGCCACATATGGAAGCAATCTGGGCAATTGGAGCCCTCCTGCAAAAGCTCCCAAGAGCAAATTCTCCTCCCCAGAATCATGCTTATCCAGCTCTTTACCATGGGAGCACAGGGAAAGCCCTAAGAGGCTTAAGGCTGTCGTTACCCAGAATGAGACAAATGGAGGGAAAAATATACTAAACAGTTGTTTTGCCAGCTGAGATGACTGTTTTGGTTTCTTAGCAACTGTGGGGAAAGAAGCTGCTTGAGATCTGATCTGTCTGGTCAAATCCCGCAGGCATCCCTCCACCCTCCTCTCTGCTCATCAGCACAGGGAAACCACGCTGCTGGTGGGAAGCCCTCCTTGCACAAGGCAGGATGGTAAACAAGCCCACTCCTCTCCACTGAGGGATGAGGGGATGAGCTGCCCATCAGAGTCTTCACATGTGGCTCCTCCAGATGTGGAAAGGTTGCTTAGAATTAGATTGCTTTTAATTTTCATGAGCACAGAAAAGAGGAGGAAATATTGCACTAAGAGCTACAGTCTGTGATCTTCCCAAGTTGAACCCAAAACAGGAACCGCAGCAGAGGAGAAGCTGGGCTGTGGCTTTTCAGTGCCTTGGTGGCAGGGCCGGGCTGGAGAGGAACAGGAGGACATTCCTGCAGTGCTGGCCATCAGCCACTCAAACTCTGCACACTAAAAATGAGCCTGATGCCTTGGTGCAACCAGAGCCCTGCATTCTGCCGTGCCAGGCACTCGCCCCCTCTCCTGGCAATGCAGGTGACTCAGTTACAGCATCCTTCAAAGGTTGCTGCTCTGTGATCACTGCTTTTGAGCACATGAAAAGCTGTTTATGGCTGTTTTCTCAGTGATCAGCAGTATCTCTCAAGTCCCTTGTGCAAATCCACAGAGAGATAGGGCTGATTTTTTGCCAAACAGTTTCAGATCTCAGTGAATGTCTGTGCTGGAGGAGGTTTCAGCACTGATGCAGGGTTTGTGCATGTCTCTGTACTGGAGCGGCCATTTCATTGTTTTGGTTTGTCAGACACAGTGCTTAAATCGTTTAAATTAATGTGTGACATACTGGTTGTACTCATTGCTAATAGTTTATTTCCATCCATATTAACACTATCTCATTCATTCAGATATAAGTACAAGGATGCTGACCTGTAGTTAATCCTACATATCCCTGACTTTTAATTTAATGACTATTAAATATTAATGGGAGCAGAGAGTGGAAGTCAGCTCACCTTTTCAACAGCTTAGTGCCCCTGTCACCAGGCTACAATGTCATCCTTGATCTTGCTGTTTTATTCCCTTTCTTCCAGTCTCACTAACAGGACAAACAAAGCTGCATTTTAGAGAAGACTTTGCAGTCAAGCAGCTATTGCAAGGATTATAGCTGAGCCAGGATCTCCCATCTCCTGGGCAGATGTTCAAAGCACCATGCTGTTGGGTAAAAGGGGTTTATTTTTTGTCCAGATCCTGGGAGAGTGCCCTACACCCCAGACCAAAGGCTGCACTAGAGAACAGGGGAATGCACACAAACACCCCCCTCCACTGATGTTGTGGAGAAAATAATTCACCATTCAAGGAGGGATGTGGTGGATGTCTGGTGGTTACAGCCCTCCCCACAGCATGGGAGTGCTGGTCATGGATTTATCAAGGTCTACCTGTGCGAAATTCATCAAATATACCACAGTCTAGTGCAGAGGGTGGGCCCAGAAGCTCTGGTGCAAACCTTCATTACTGCAATGCCGTGTGTCCTCCTGTGTTCCTGTTCTGGGGGAGGGAAAACTCTCCTGGCTGGTCTGGGGTGCAAAAGTGATTCCTCCCTTCCAGAGGAGAGAGCTGAACATCACCCTTTCAGCTCCTTATGAGTATTACAGTGTCCTGACTCTCACAAGGAAGTACCATTGCTCCTTCTGGTCGTGCACCAAAGACAGCCATGTTCCCCACATGATCCTCCACAGAACACAATGGGGGACAGTGGTGGTGGTTGGTGCAGGCATCTCTTTTTCTACATCTTCCTACACCTTTTATTTTCATGGTCTTTTCTTTTGCATCAGGCAGTTGTGACTGCATCCTTACAACAGCCATGCAGAACTGCTGGAGGTATTTGTCTATGCTTAAATCTATGTATCTTTAGCTGATGATATTTTTCTGATTATAAAGCTAATGAGATAAAGCAGAACTCAATCAAAGCAGCTTGTCTCGAAGTGCATTAATACTTAATACTACCCTTTACTATTGTAATTATGACTTATTTACTTTTTAAATTGCTATCTATCTGGTTTACTTAGCTCTATGAGAGACATTTCTCAAGAGTATCTTTCTGACTATAGTGTTTTACTTTTGCAGAAAAATGCAGGCATTTAGTGAGATGGAAATTACTTCCTTATTATTTAAAATTAATTCAGCCTGTCAAAATGAGCTCGTTGCCATGCACAGTGCTTCCTTTTTAATTCAGTCTCAGCCTTTCTAGCAATTGAAATTCTCTGCTGAGATGATGTACATAGCAGGCTTTTTATACATATTAAACACTACATATTAGGAGGATTAAGGACTCATATACTTTTTAGAATAAGGCACACAATTATGAAACAAGTTTTGCAGCAGGGATAAAGGAATGCCAGTTTTCCATCAGTCTTATAAACTGCTTTGCTAGCCAAGAATGAAGCTACGAGGATGCCTGATGGGAATAGAAAGGGCTCTGTTTCCTGCTCCTGCAGGACTCCAAATTTTGCTAAATCAGGACAAAAGCAGAGAAAATATTTACATATAAATAATTGGGATGCCCGTGCTCCCTCCTTTCCTCAGAATGAAAGAGAACAGAACAGAAAGCAGAAGAGAACAGAGGAGATTGAAACTTGTGATGGATATAGGAAGAGAAAACCTTAATAATGGGAGAAAAGTGCTTGTCAGCTGCAGAGTGAGCAAAGAAAACAAGGGGGGAAGAGGAGGAGGGAGAGGTTTCTTTCAGCAGCACCCTGACATTTGGTTGGGTCCATAGGAGCCTCTTCAGGATTGAGAATCAAGTAAGAGAGGGGGGAGAGAAGAAAAGGCAGCTTTAAAAGATCATATTTCCCACTCCATCCTCTGAGCCACACGGTCCCACTGCATTCCCTCCTCATAGCAGCTGAACAACTTACACCAGAGGTTCAGTCCTCTGGAGTCATCTCAGCGTGAGAGGAAACACCCCAGTGATTCACTTGCCCCTGACTGGTGTCCTGGTCGCACTCTCTGAAAAGAGGGTAGCAGGAAAAGAAGAGCTGGAAATGGGGGGAGCACTCAAGGAAAACCCTTGCTTGGGAGGGCACTTGCAAATATTGACATTCCCATAATAAGTTGGTGACCATAGGAATTATTTTTCTATTCAGTGACTGAAACAAAGTACTTGCTAAAAAATTTCAATCCATTTGGGCATAACATAGATGAGACATTCAGTGTCATTCCTATCTTCAAGAGGGAGGGTATGGGGAGCAATAGACATGGCAGTGTGACCTCAGTGCCTGGGGAGTTGATAGAGCAAATAGCCTTGGAAACCACTTCCAAACACAAAGGGTAAAAAGGTGACTGGAAGCAGTCAGGATGGATTTACAAATCATGACAAACCTGAAAACCTTGTATGGTGACAGGACTGCCTCAGTGGTCAAGGGGAAAGCAGTGGACATTGTTTATCTTGACTTTAGCAGAGCTTTTGGCTGTGTTTGCCATAACAACTTCACAGACAAGCTGATGAAGTGTAAGTTAGCTAAGTAGACAGTGATGTGGATTAAAAAGTGCCTGAGATTCCAGGCTTGGAGGTCTGCGATCAGTGTCATGAACTCCAGCTGGATGACAGGGCAGATAAACAACTGAAGGAAGTGGCTGATGCACCAGAGGTTTGTGCTGCTGTCAAGAGGTACACCTGCAGGCTAGAGAAATGAGTAGATAGGAACCTTGCGAAGTTCAATATAAGGGAACTCCAAGTTATGCACCTGAGGAGGAACCCCATACACCACCATATGCTAGCCAACATCATCTGGAAAGCAGCTTGGTAGGAATGGATCGTGGGTCCTAGTGGACCCCAAGCTGACCGTGAACCAGTAATGCCCTTTGGGGCAGAGCAGGTCCACAGGATCCTCTGCTCAGCACTGGTGAGGCCGTACGTTGGGTGCTGTGTCCTGTGCTGGGCTCCTCAGTACAAGAGATGTGGCCATACTGGATAAAGACCAATGAAAGGCCACTAACATGATGGACTGCAGCATCTCTCTTATGAGGAAAGATTGACAGAACTGGGATTGCTCAATCTGGAATAGATAAAACTGAAGGGGAACCTTATCAATGCATATTAAGTATCTGATGGGAGGCAGTAAAGAATACAGACTAGACTCTTCTTGGTGATGCCCAAGGACAGCAAAAGACACAACTTTTGCTGTCAGACCAGGCACAAACTGAAGTGCAGGAAATTCCATTGAAACATCAGAAAAAAATAACCCCTTCACTGTGTGCATGGTTAAGCACTGGAGCAGGCTGCCCAGAGAGGTGATGGAGGGCCCATCCTTGTTGATACTGAAACCTGACAGAATGCAGCCCTGAGCAGCCTGCTTAGCTGACCCTCCTCCAAGCAGTGGGGTAGGACTAGGTACCCTAGAAGTCCCTACCCACCTCTGCAGTTTCCTGAGTCTATGACACTGAGACAAGAAAACAGCAGAGGACTGGCAGATGGAAAGTAAGAATGTTGGTTTAGGGATTTGCAGTAAAAGGTCATTAAGACACTATGGTGAAAACAGGTGCCCCCATGATCACCACTGCAGCTGCAGAAGTATGGCAGCCCCCCCATATACAGCTTCATCACAGCAGGAGGGGAGCATCTCCCACTAATGCTGTCTTAGTTGGTTAGTAAGAACTGATGCAAGTAACACTGCAAAATAAACCTAAGTGGCAGGAGAAGCCAGTTCACGCCCAACTCTTGGGACCACCCATCCCAAAACCAGCTCCATTGCCAGTGGGAACCAACGTTAACACACTCACCATCCCTGGAATTTAAAACCTCAATAACTGCATGTGTGCTTTAACTCATGTTGCTTTAGTGGATGCTTCTGGCAAAACAGCCACCTAGGAACGGAACTGCTGAAGTGCCAAAACTGCATAGATAAGAGGACATGAGAAGAAATCAGATTTCTTTCCTCCCATGTTCAGTGCTTTCTTTGTCCCACCAGCAGCACACCAGAGGTGGGAAGCTCTTACCTCCCTGTCTGGGTTTTGTTTGAGATGTTGGCTATTAGCTAAGGATCCTAACACCAAACTATTTTGGGACAGGAGGTTGGCTTTTGCAAATTTCACACGAATTGCTGTGAATCATCAGGAATGTTTTATAGATAAAGCTTATGAAGTTAAGCATTTCAATTTAATGCCTTTCATCTGCGCATTGCAAAACAACATGGAAAAACACCCCAAATTTTTCAGATAATCTAGTAGATTTAAATCTTTTATTAATAAAGTCTGGTAGCTTAGAAATAGTTTAATGAGGGATCCTAAAGTTATTAGTTTTTCATTTTGAACATTTAATAACGGTCTCTGGCATATTGCAATTTTACATTGTTTCGAGTTATATTAGAAGTAACGTTCATTAATTTTCTTAGTAATGCCACTTCCTTTGCCATTGCCAGTATCGCTGTGAGTGAGCCGATGACTCTAGGTACAGCAGTCCCCTCTAGTGGGTAAAATCAGACCGGCCCAATTTTGCAGAGCTGCTGCATCCTGCCCTAACGTTAGCAGTGGCTGGAAATAAAAGCTTTGATTTCTCCCGATGTCCTGAAGATTCTGAGTCGATTTTATCTTTTTAATATATTATTATGTATTTAAGGTACATTTTTTTTGTTCTGAATTATCACAGGAAGGAGAGAGGGGCACATGAGGCTCAGGTTCAGTTCCTACATGTGAACCTTCGCTCAGAGCAGGTATTCCCTCCACACCCTAGAAATCCTCCTGCTACAAGGGCCATCAAAACTAGCAATTTCTGCTTGAAATGCTTTATTTCCACAGAGCATTCTGGAGGCTAAAATTGTTGGTTTTAATCAAAAGTTGACCAGGTGATTCTTGAAGCACAGGTTGACCAGAGATCACCGCCCAGCTCCTGGCTCAGCAACTCACCTAAACCCACTTCAAAACCTTTATACACTGGCATTTTCTGATTGAAAATTATGCCTTTTTGTAGTAATTCCACTCTTCTGTGAGCAAGAAGCAGTGATATTTAGGTTTTAGGAAGCCATTATGCTCAATAGAATAAAGAATACCCCATCCCCAAAAACCATGGCTGCCCATTTGTTACAATTCTGCTTTGCAGTCCATATAAGGGAGAACTGTTTCTAACGCCTCCCATCTCTTTCTCACTTTTCTCTTTCATAACTGTGGTAATGTTTTTAATTAAGTTAAAAGAGGATGTTGCACCAAGCTCCTCAACAGCTGCCTGAATTTTGTGATCCATCCCATCAATCGACTGAGATAAGAACACTGTCTCCGCTGGTACCACGTGCACTGAGTGCAAGCCACAGACATTTGCATGAACCCATTTATCTCTTAAAAATATTTCTTCTTGACTGAAGCATAAATTGCCTTTACCCTAATGCACTAGGTAATGAATTGCATTTGAAATACGTTTATTTTTAGCAAACAAATGCTAATGGCAGCTTGCTCTTAAAAATAGACAGTATACTTGGCACAGAAATAAGGGCTGGGGAATCTTTCCTCCCCTGAGCAGTTGAAATGCCCTTTGTGTAAGTCATCTGGGGAGAAAGCGTGTGTCCCTGTGGAATTTAGTCCCTCCAACTGGGGAAATCGGGAACAGCAAAGCACCACTTGTCACCTGAAAACGTGGCTTACAAATAGCCTCTGCGGTCCAGTGTCCACCGAGTGCTGTCCTACCTCCTGCAGGGCACGGTGTAGGATGGAGACAGCATCTTCTTCCTTTCCTCTCTCCCTGCTGGACATCAGAGGGTGTAATATGGGGCTTTTATGTGCATCCAGCCTTCCTGGCTGCAGGAGCATTTTGGCAGGGGGAGCATGTTGGGGCTCCCGGTGTGGCTGGCTCCCATTCCTCCCCTCTCAGCAGCTGCTGTGCTAGCCAGCAGGCTTTATCCTAGACAGGCTTTTCCTAATGCCTCAGTGAAATTTCCCTGGCTGCACTATAAGCCCATTACTTGTCACATCCCCAGAGAGAATGATTTATCCCCTTCCCTTTTGCAGCAGCTTTTTTCATAGTTAAGAGTGTTATGTCCAGTAAGTCTCCTTTCCTCTAGACTAAGCAGCTCAACTGCCCGTGTTTTCTCTTACATTAAGATTTCCACGGCTTCTCATCTCTCTTGTTGCTATGCTCTTGTCTTCACCCAGTAGGTCCACTTCTCTCTTAATAGTCTAGTGCCAAAAAACAACCCTGCAGCTGAGTCCTTGCTGAGTAGCCTGATAGATAAATTTTCCTGCTTGCACATCCTTGTAGGGTTCTCTTTTTTGGCCCCATGGACTTGACCCCTAACATATTTTGTACAACACCTTCTTCCCATGCACACATTGCTCCTGGATCATCACTACACTAGAAAAGGCTCCTTTGATGAGAGATGGTGTTAACCTTCCTGCGGGAAGCTTTCAGTCACAAACAGGGAAGTGTTTTAGAAGTGAAGATGTGACACAAGCCTGTTTGTACAGTCTCAGGTCAGGTCTGGCAGCTGCCACCATTTCACTGCAGTAGTACCATGGGGTTTTATGTCCCCTAAATTTGTACAAGACGCAAGCCCTGCTAAACAGAGATTACAAATCTAATTTTGAGCATTAATTTCCAGCATTCTGCTTGTAAGGTAGGTTCAAGAAGGGCAGCATCTCCTGCTTGCTGCCAAAAGATCTAACATACTGAGCTCTAGCCAAAAAATGCTGCCTTCATTTGGCAAAAAGGACCCAGTTTCCATGGAGGATGAGACAAGAAAGCCTAGTTTGAGCTGCTTCTGTTTGAAAATTAGCTAAAAATGATGAAAATTATAAGCTTAACCAGGGAAGTCCCAAAATCCTGAAAAACAACCCAGTAAATATGATTTATCAATAGAATGTGCTAATCTTAGAGAAAAACAACAAAAAAATCCCGATGGGAAGTCCTTGATAGACCCACAGTGCTTCTCATTATCATCTTAGGAGTTGAGATGATTCTAGAGTCAAAAAAAAGCCCAGAAAGGTCCAAAAGGGTTTCCAAGAGTTGTAGACTGTAACCGAAAACGTGGCTGGGAGTCTAAATAAAAAGTACAAGTTTAAGAAAAGTAAAACTGATTCCTTATTTACTGCTTTATAATTGCCTGGGACCAAACCCATTGCTTCGTAATTCTTAACTGCAACCTAAACTGGGCTTACAACACTCAGAAGTCAGGAATCCCAATAAAAGGAGATTTACCCACAGCGGCATGTGCTTCATTAGCAGGTGACATGGCAAATCAATATTTTATGACCTGCCACATATTTGAGTCATCTGTCATGTGTTATCCTTAGATGTTGAAGTTATTTGACGGCTCTAAAGCAGAAGGAAGCAAAACAGAAGTTTTTTGCTGGTGTCACTTTCAGATATATTTAACAGGCAATAGTCTACAACAAGCAATTAAAACACATCGGTTTCTTATTGCAGAACAAGTTCTATTCTGTGGGGCCTGGGGGAAATGCATCTCATAAAATTTACTATTTTTATATGAGACAGCACAAACTATACTTTCCCTGCATGAAAAATATGGAATCAAAAAAGGCAGAAATGCTGCCTCTTAGCAATGCGCAGATGAATACTTATTTTGGCACCTTGCATAATAGGGAAGCAGAAAGACCCACCTGCAAAGCTTCAGTACTTGTCTTCTGCTGGGGTCCAGTTACTGAGTCCTCAGCTACCACAGTCAGGGGAACCACAGGCCTATATAGGAACCTACCTATGTGGAAGGTACCATATGTCTGTTGTCCAGATAAAAAGGACAGCAAAGGAAGGAGATCAGATTATACAAAATGGAGGAAAAGCTGAAATGCCTGTGCAGTTACCTGCAGTTTTAGAGATGTCATGACTGCTCATGCTGGCTTTATTGCAAGTCCCAGCTCTGAATCAGATGTTGCACTTGAAACTCAGCTTTCAAAAACCATATTTATTCCTCATAATTGCAAAGAAAAGCCTTGGCTCAGGAAAAGTGAGGTAAATAAGGCAGAAATCAGACTTTGCAGAAGCTCATGTTTGTGCGTCTCTGGTTTGCAATGGTTTGCGGCTCATTAAGGTTCTCTGGAAAACAAGGACTTCATTTCACACGCAGTGTTGACAGGATGGGTCTTCTCTCTCTTCTGGTGTGCAATAAAAAAGGAGATGTTTTCTTTGGTCTGAAATTGCCGGTTTTCAAAGTAGCCAAGGCATTTTTTATCTGAGCATTTTCTTTCGTCTTCCACATCCCCCCAGAATGACTCCTTTGATGTGATAAAAATAAGAAGCACCTAACAAAACCTCAACCTCAACAAATTGGTATTTTACATTGGAAAACCCTTCAGTATAAAGTTCCTATGGGCAATTCTAGAAAAGTCTAGGAAAGTCAAGAAATGTGAATAACGGCATTTTTTCCTGTCTTCAAGCAACCGATAATCTGAGATTTTTGTAGCAACGGGGTTTGAGAAACACCTTGGCGAAGAAAGAGGATGGACACATGGTATTGCAGGGCTGTAGGAATCACCAGAAAGCTTATCTCCAGCGTTCCATGGCCCATCCCTTAGAGAACACCACAAAACAACCACATTTACCTCACCACAACCATGGCTGGTGCTTTCCATGGTATTACCCACATGGAGTAAGCCACTGCACCACCGCAGATGCTCAGCTTATGGCCCTGGGTGCTCAGCATCGCTCAGAGGCAGCTCAAGATGGGTGCTAGGCCACCTCTCCCTGATCTGCGCAGCAGAGGCTCAATGGCCTTGTCAGGAACATCAGGATTTAAAAAAGCAGGTTTTTCTCTTTCCTTGAGTTTGTGTCAAGTTTAAATTTGCTTGGCTCACCCCAGCTGCAGGGACTTTGCCAGCAGCAGTCCCCTGCCCTGTGGTCTCAGAAACCCAGTAAGCCTTTGCTCTTCCCTGGGGCTGGGGCGATCTGAGAGGATGTGACTGCTAGAAAAGGGCTCCAAAGTAGGAGATGTTTCAGTGTCTGAAGCAATGAAATATTTAATCCGTGCTCTCCCTTGGATATGCATCTTCACAGATTTACTTATCAGCTGCTCACTGACAGCAGCAGCTGACAAGGATGATGACAACTGACATACATTAACCCAGCCGCACAACACAAGCTATCACTCCAGAGCAGAAATCCATCATTATTATTTAAGCACCGAGGAGGTGTCTCAGTTGGTGCTGGATACCATAGGCAGGCAATCCCTGCACTGAAAAGTCAACATTGCTGGGGTCTGTGAGAGGCGACAGGCTCTCATCTGAGCCCTGGTAGCCCCAGCACAGACACCAGCAGCACCAGTCCCAGGGCAGCCCAGTGCTGAGGGTACACGCAGGATCCCATGTGCTCCTACTGCTGACCTAGCCATACCTTGATGGAGGAAAATAAGAGGGAAGGATGGACAAAAATAACTTGTTTAGGGGGTGGAAGGGCAGAAGCCTTTCTTAGAGCCTTGCTAGAGCTACCCAGCAGGATAGCACATTACACCCTGTATTCAAGGCTATAGGTAAAGTGAAAGGGTTATTGCACAGCTCCTCAGGGAATGCTGCTGTGGATGTAACTGTGCAGACCAGACTTGTTATCCTTTTGTCTAAGCTTCCCCCTTTTTAACAGATGTGCTTCATTTCTGAACAAATCTCTATCAGTGTCTTCTTTACCTAATGGCTTGCACTGAACTACTGCTGTTTCTAAGGAAGTAGTGACTGAGCTTTGAGGAGTCCTGGTGAAATAGGTGTTTGGTTTGAGACAGTGGGGTGGAGTTTTCCCACCTCCCTCTTAGTGTTTTCCACCAGGTTGGTTGCTTTTTGAAACCACCCTGCTGTCTCTTGCTGTTACAATGGCATCTTTACCTAGATAGGTGGCATTAACTAATGGAAATCATCTCTGTGTGTGTGTGAATCAGGTGTAGGGAAGAAGGGAGAAAGAAGCCACCAAGGCTCCTAAGCGCTGGAGCAGATCTTAGGCTGTATGAGGTTTGATCCTTCTGGATGACAGAATAAGGGAATGCAGCACCACCCAGATGCCACATCCAAGTGTCAGAAGGCTCTGCTGGAGAGTGAGACCTTATAGAAAGCTGCCCTTCAGACCACTGATAGTCAAGAGACACCACAGGTTACAAGTGAGGTTCATATGGTTAGGGCTTCTGTATTCATACCTTCATATAGACAGGTCTCAAGGATAGGGCCAGAGAACACTATGTAGTGAGATGTAGTGAGGTGCTTTCAGACTGACTACCTGAAGAGTTATTTATTTAGTGTATGTTGTGAGGACATCCCACACCAGAGCAGTCACCAGGAAGGATAGTGTGTGGGAACTGTAGCAGCATGCAGAAATGGGACATTGGGGAGAGTAGGAAACAGCTTTGAGGTGGCACTAGGGAGATGAAGCAATGCTGCGTGCAGAGGGTGGCATAAGGGAAACACCTCTGTCTGCCAGGCCCCTGCAGGAAGTGGGAAGAGGTGGGAGCCAAGAGCTTCCTTCCAGTGATCAGCTCCCATAGATGGGAGGAAGGCAATGCAAGGAGTGATGCTCTATTCGTTGCCATCACCATTTCATATGCACAGCAGTTGCTGAGGCTCATGGCTTAAATTGCAGGGCTTGCTGGATATGCCAGGTTGTCACCTTCCTGTTCTGATGCAGAGGAGAAGGAGCACAACCAGGACACTGTATCAATCCTGTCATTCAGGGCTACTGCAAACCAGCCTGCCTTCCTGCATGCTTTTCAGCTGGCAATTCCCTAACACAGCCCTCCCTTCTCTATGAAGGCTTTTTTCCTCTGCACTGTTAATCACAGTCTGCCTTCTGTACTGAAAGCTCTTCAGGGAAGGAATCTCCTCTTTTTCTTTTGCAAGAGTGCGCTTAGCATTCCTACAGCAACTCAGAGAAATGTTTAGGGGAATAATATAAACTAATAGCAATAATAAATCTTTACACATTGTCCGAAGCCCGAAGAATTGGTTTTGCAGCGGCTCTGCAGGACAACTGGAAAGGGAAGATGACTGAAGCAATGCCTTCATGAGCATTCAACATGCTTCTTGCTGCACATCAGACAGGTTTCCGTGACCCATGGTGGTCACCAAAAACCTTGCCCTCTCCTTAGACCCTGGGTTTGCCATCTCCCAAATCCAGCCTTTGCTCAAGCTGAATATCACCTAACCCCATACATATCTTTTCAGTAGTTTGACATGTTATCTCATAGCTTCAGAAATTATTGTGGGCTTTAGGCACAGCCCCAGATATCTCCTGTTTGCCTAGAGAATATATAGCCAGTTAATCAGTATCCACTTTTGAAACCTCAGACTAAAGCTTCTTCAGATCATTATCTGTTTCCAATAAACAAGTAACTTGGCACCTGGATCTTTTTCAGGGGCACAAGTGGGATCAATGTTTACAGCAGGTTTTGATTGAAACCCAGCATTACAGCAGCCAACCACTCCAGGAGGAATTTGTACTCTGGGTGAAGGACCCACAGCCTTGCCTTGGTGAGCCCCTGCCCCAGATGTGCTCTGGACAAAGCCCTCCAGCCACAGGACTGTTCCCCTCCACAGCGAGCCCCAGCAGAACCCCCTCCCAGCCCAACCCTACCCACTCATCACATTCTCTTTTCCAACCAGCACAAATCCCTACAAAGAGAAAGTTTGGAAAACTTTTGGAACCCCCTGGATGTGCCTTTGCACAGCAGGGAAGAGGGTGGGATTGGTGCCATGCTCCCAGCTCACACAGCTCTGCCACTGGCTAAAAAAACCCAGAGGAATTCATTTCAGACAATGAAAAGAAAGTTTAGAAGTCTTTATTATTCTGCAGCATGTGAGGCTCACCACACTGATGGGTTTTCATTGTGTTTTCTGAGGTGCTTAAACTGAACTTCTTCTGCATGTCCTAATTATTATGTTATAATTTAAATCCAGCAAATTATTTCAGGAAATGTGATTCACAGACACATCACTACAACATGCCAGAATGGCCAGACACCTGTCACAGCCCTCCTCCTTCCTGCCAGGAGGAAAAAGCGCATTACATGAATTGGGAAGTCATTCTGAGAAATCCAGTCTGTTGAAAAAAAGAGCAGAACTCCATTTGTGTCACACCACTAAAATAAGCCCCATCGTAGCAGCTTCCTTATGCAGAGATTCTGGCTGGCACCTTCAAGAGTCTGCTTTAATATCTTGGCTTTCTCCCAGGGCTGAACTCCTACTCTGTCTCTGCTGCACAGACAGGCAGGCTCAAACCAACGTGAAGCCTGAGCACCACACTCAAATGGATGATTGGCTCTTCCCAGGCTCATGCTTGCTCACAGCTTCCCGCAGATGACACTGGCCCTGGCACTGCCTTCTGCCCTCCCTGACGGCCGAGACAGGACAAGTACAGCTTTATACCAGTGTCAACAAGATTTGTTTTCCCAGACCAAATGCGTGCCAGCGTCAACTTCTGACATTGCCCATCACGAGAGAAATCCTGGAAGATGGACAGCTAATGGAGCTAGATATAAACTGATATTAACAAGATAAAAAACCCTTAAAGAGTATACAATGACAATCCAAACATTTTCTGGCCAAGCTGCCCAGGACCTTCTTGAGGTTCCTCCAAGGCCATGGCTGGATCCTCACTGGGGCTCTCAGTAAACAAGTACAGATCGAAGTTCATCACACTATTAATGACAATGCAGAGCTTTCTGCAGCTGCATCTGATCATGTGGCTTGAAGGCTGACAAAACAAAGAAAAATTCCTCTGAATCCTCTGGGTTCCAGGAGAGAAACTGAAAAACAACTCCAGCAAATGGGCAGAATATAAATAAAGTCAAATATTTTCTCATTAAACGGTTAAAGAACAGGAAGAGTTTGGGAACCACTGTTCAGGGACTCCTGCTCAGTGACAACAATTTATTCGGCCATCTGGGCAAAGAAAGACTGCAGCAAACCACACAGAGGAAATAAAAATAGATGAACAACAAGTAACTGATTTTGCTTGACTCAAGCCTACAACTCTGCGGAGCAGGAAGCTATTTCATGTGAAAGACATTATTGATGAAGGCATTTCAGCCTCTCTCCAGTCCTTCCAACAACACACTAGATCTCCCATGCCAGCAAACCTGTCTGGAGACGTGACTCCCATCCCAAACTTGACAGAAACATCACTAAGTACAAAAGACAAATTGATGAGCCTTCTGGAAAGGGACCACCAGAGGAAGGAGCGTCTCTGTGGTGCTCCACAGTAAAAGAAAACTCTTTAGGAGAAAAAATAGGAGGCTTTTTGCTGTGTTTGTTCATTATAATAAAAATCTTCCTTTCCTTGGCAGGCACAGAGCTAATATTGAGATGGAGGAAAACACTGTCCACTGTTCAGCAGGATCTGATCACTGTATCTCAGTGTTTCGGTACCCACCTTGAGCGGACACACAGCCTCCTGCCCTGTTCAGCTGTGTGTGATGGTAGCAGAGAGGAGGTGGTGCCTGCTCAGGAAGCACAGCACTGCAGCACCAAACTGTCCAGCTGAGGGACCCAAAAGCTATTGGTAGCTAGGCATGGGTAGCAGAGCCATCATCCAAGGGAGCCCTATTTCCATCAGCTCAAACTGGTGCCAGCAGATAGGGATGACAGTTATGACTTGCTCCATCTTTGGATAGGTCTCTCTTCCCTCTCCCTGTTGCTCTCCTCCTCTTTTTCTCACCAACACATATGTGATATTCTTGGAGCTATATTACAATCAGAGGAAAAAGCCACCTGAGCCAGGGATTAGGAAGGGTAGCAGGGAAATTTGAAGCCTGCCCCTATTCAGGATTTTGGAGCCTGTCACTGCCACTGGGTTATATTTAGGTGTAGTTGAAGGAGGATCATTGGCAAATGAGAAAACTGCTTTCTTTAATTTGCTCTAACCCTGGTTCTCAGGATCGGCAGTCAAAATTCACCTGCTCCCCCAGGCTTGGTCTCACTGACCACAGCAGCTAAGCTGATTGTCATACGTACCTTGGCTCACCCCTTTCCATGAGGCTGCCCTACTCCTTGCATTCCTACATGAGGCCAGTAAGCCCTTAAGCTGTCTAGCTTGTTTTACTGAGCCCTCCAGGACTGGGGTTGAAATCTTAGACCCACCTTCTACAAAGCCATTTCTTCCCTCATGAAGGCAGTCTTGGTGCTCAGCTGCACACCCCAACAGCACTAAAAATACCCATCCTCAAGCTGTGCTCAGACGAGATCTTTGACAGTCTGTTACAAACAACTAATCCAAAACTGCCTAATAATTTGATATTTCAGGCTGAAGATTATCTCCTATGCGTGGGAAGTAGTTTTTCTTTTCATGTCTCCATGCATGCTGTTAATCACTGTGTTCAGGATAATTATAACTCCAGGATTCCCACACCTCACTTAGTCCATCTCAGACTGCGGCCTTCAGTCTCACCCAGGTTTATGGTCCTACAGGAGCCAATGGCTCTCATCCACCCTGGGAACTGTCCTGAGATTAAATGAATCACCCCATGAGGGCTCTGTACCTCTTCAAGCACTATCCAGAGCTGCAGAATCGATGCCTGACTCTCAGAGAGCTGAAATTATGTGAGATACAATTCTAAACACTATTTCTTCTCTCTCCTCCCAAAAACTCTCCTCACCTTTCCCAACATTTCCATCTGGAAGACAACAGGCACTTGAAGGCGTTAAGACCACAAATGGGTATTTCAGACTGAAAGACTGCCCTGACACACCCTGGGCTCCACACTTCATTTCAAGATACATCTTTCTGTTGATAACTCAGCACAGGCTGGTCAGACTTAATTGCTCAAATCCTTCTTTTTCTTTAATCCCTTTGTCTTGACAACCACAATTTTCTCTGAAGTCTTTTACTTACTGTCATAACAGCTTCAAAAACCATTCTATCTGGAGAAGTAAGAGACAAAACCCCAGAACATAATGATTCCCTACCATGTCACTACTCTCCCATAGCACACTGCCTATAGCCAAACAGCCTCTGAACAGACAGCCATTTCCTCCTGTCATGTGTCACCCTGCACATATAGCAACAGCAAAAGGGGAAAAAAGAAATGTAAGAATAAATTACGTTTTAAAACTACAAGGATTGGCCAGATCTGGGCAGGGAAGAGCAGGACTTGGCCAGCAGCGTGGTCACTGGCAGCATTAAGTGTGCATTCTTGTGGATGACGGTATATGAGTTGCTGATGGCAAAGGTCTGTCCAGCTGTATGTCATACACAGATACCAGCAATTTGGCATGACTGATCTGGCTGGATCCTTCAGTGTTTTTCTGCTTCTTCTTGGAAAAGCACGTCAAATAAAACATCATGCTGTCTGTTCAGTGGTTAACTCTGACTCTCATTGACCTCATGGCCCTGCAAGCGTCCCCTCAGATGCTAGAAATGCCCTTTTGCTGCCATGATGTGAGCCTGGTGCCTGCAAAACAGCTTGGGCCACCTTCTGACAGACACTGCGAAAACTCTTGGATGCTCTTACAACCCTTTCCAACAGCCCTGGGAGCACTTCCTACAGCCTATGCCCAGTAGTTCAGCTGCTGCCACTGACAGGGTGCACAGAATACCACCCAGCAGACGGAGGGAGTCCCCCATTACACTCACCTCTGGCTTCACAGGGCTTAAAAACCTCATCAATTTTTATATGATTCAAGTCTATTTTATTGCAAGGAGGTGCTGCAGCAGAAGAGCCAGCTCACACCCCTCTGCTGAGATGAGCTTCTCCTCTAGTGCCATGCGCACAAAACCACCACACAGGCTTTTGTCAAAGCTGTAGTAAGTCCTCAAGGTTTCCTGTGTACTGTCTTTAACCCCTGCCCTCTCAGGTGGTCTTCAGTAGCTGTAATGTCCGATCCTGCCTGCTGGATTGCCAGGAGGAGGAGGAAATGTACTGATGCAGCTGTGGTGTGGACAGGTCATTTACCATGTTTTGTTGAGAAGATGCTGAGCAGTGAAACACTGAAACAGGGCTGCTAGCAAAACAGCTGGGGAATTTCTGTCCGTTCTTCCTTCCATCTCCATAGGGCAGCCTTGTTCCCTCCTCACTAGGTCTAAACTGCAGTTCAGGGACAGGCACCAGAGAGCGTAACTCCTTCACCTCCTGGACACAGAGCTATTTCCAGGACAAGCTGTGGACAGCAACTCCAAAACATTTGCTAAAGTTTCAGCTTGGATCACTCTTAGGAGCTTGGAGAGGATCCAAGTTGGTACCTGGCTGCTTACTGATAGCACAGTATTTGCTCTGGCTGTGAGGCCAGGGCAAAGGATACTCAATGCATCAAGAGGGAAGAGGCACCCAGAGTAGGTAGGCAAAAACTTAAACAGGAATACACATTATTCCTCTCTCATCACATGGAAAACAAAATCATTCTCTTGGGCCACTCAAATAGGTTTTGTTATGTGTTTTAAATGGAATATCTTCAAAGAGATGTGACTATCCAACATTGGCTGCCCCATGCAGTTAGGTATTTGTCTGCTTTTCATGCCTTTTATTACACACATCTGGATATTGCCCAAGCCCTGAATGCATGTTGCTATTTGAATTTTGGGGTGCAGTAACTATGAGTGGAGTTTTAACAGACTTAACATTGCACCAACCCTGATGTAAACAACAAAACCACCTACCTGTGGTTACAAGGAGCTGAGCCAGATCATAGGGAGAAAGGCAAGAACACCAAGCACCTCATTAAAACTGAACATGTCCAAATTTTTTTGGCCTGCTGCCTGGGCAGCAGTGTTATCCAAGGTGCCTCAGCATGTGTACTTTCAATTGCAGACCTTTTGCAGTAATGTTTCTCTCCTTCATCTCCTCCTACACACCAAACACAGCAACAGCACTCAAGAGAGATAATGTTGCACTCTAGGCTAGAGGAATACTGTGGAAGTGCTGGGAAGAAATCTCTGGTTCTTCATTAGCCTGTGGGCCTCTGCCAGCTGATGTGGTTTTGGAATAGCATCAATGTTGGTGTGACCATGAATGCCAGTTGCTCTTTAGCTCAGTAATTGTGTGTGTTTGGAGACAGAAATGAAAGATTAATTCCTGGAAAGGTGCCATTTTCCAAATGCCACTCAAATAAATGGCAAAGTGCATAAATATGGCTGGTGACAATTAATGGTGTAAAGTGTTAAGAATGTTGGAGAAAATACATATTCAGACCTAGAAGGTCTGCCTTTCTCTGTATGATTACTATCTACCTGACTGCATTTATAGTAACAGCATGGAAGGGACTATCTCAAATTCAGTACATGCTTTATACCTTGGCAGGCAGCAACCTAGACATTTCCCTGTGATTCATCTTCAAAACAAAGAAATATAATGGGCATCTCTCTGAAACGGTGCATAATCGCTAAAATGCTGCAAATCGCTCCAGGTTGACTCTTCCTTAGCTCTGCAGTCGACAGAAGCGACTGCCTGAGCTGAATGGGTCAAATATGAATAATAACAGTGTTGTCAGGGTTTGAGCCTAACAGGCAGCCTGTCAGGACTTTAAATGGAGCATTTAACAGCAGAGCACCTAGGTAGTTTGGGTAATACGGCTTTCATGAAGACTGCTTTCATTAACTGATTTCTAGGCAACAGCACTAGAAAAGGGTTGTAAGTAGCTCTAAGAAAGGAAACTTCAAGGAGTCAAAAGCCTATGATGTGATAGGAAGCAGACTGAGGGGTGCTGGATGTGAATTACTTATTTCTACCTTATCAACTAGGCACCTTTGGCATTTAATAAATTTCCTTTCCATCTGTAAAACACTTTTGCACAAAATTGGTCAAAAGAACTAATAAAGGTTTCGGTATGTTACAACTGAGACACTGAGCACTGCTGGAAATCCAGTAAGCGCTGTTAAGGATTTGAATAACACAGGTACATGAAACTGTGATTAAAAATGGTTTATGCAGTTCTATTATATTTAGGTTTTTCCTAGCAGTATCAGGGCATATGCTCCTCATCATGCAACTTTGGCTTTCCCTGGATTTCAGTTTTACCAACTATGGATTGGTTTAAGAGGCACGCAAAACCCCATTATCTCACTTAGCAAATGAACAGATTGGACCCTAAAGCACCTTTTCTTCCTTTTATCTAGTAGTGCTACTTACCTATGTTAATAATTACCATACTAATTATATTAGTAACCCTATTAGTAAAATACACCAAAATTCCTGTTCAGACCACTTGTAATAGATTTATCACAAATGTGTGCATTTCTCATCCATTGTTTATCCTTGATTTTTGCTACATCTTTTAAAGGGAGAAAGGAAGCTCATGGTGCTTTCAATAGGAAGTTTTCTTTTACAATTGGAAACTACCATCCCCATTACATACTTGTGTCATAGGAATGGTTTTGCCACAGTGAGCATTACATTTCATATTCATTTTCTGGCAAAAGCAAAACTGATCCATTTCTCTTCCGCAGGGCCTTTCTTAGCTCAAGTTATGCCTCTTGAAAAGCTTATTTGTTACTTTCTAGTCCCAGCAGCATCAATTAAAAGTTTCTTTGTAAACTCCATCTGGACTACACATATATGTTGGGTCGTTTGGGCTATAATTTTCCTCCAAACCAAACTTTGTTTGAAAAAAAAATCGATTTGTTGTAAGCTGAAGGGGAAGCAGGCATCAGGGTTTTCAGCTGAATGGTTAGGTACTGCTCACCGGTTCATGGTACCACAACCAGAGCTCTCAGGTCTGGGTATCCTGCTCTGGAGTGTCATACACACTGATGCCTGTGGGTGACCTGCAGCAGGGCAAGCTGATCAAGTGAGTCAAGGCGTGTGAGGAATTGGTGGGAATGGGAAACAAATCAGTTGCTCCATGTAATGATGCAAGGGGAAGGGGGGGAGGTATTTTTCTGTCAGCCTTCTTATAGTAACATTTTTAAGAGTTTCTAGCTCTGAAACTCTTATTCACTGTCATTTCACAATGAAATTATTTTTCTTTTGTTTTCACAAAAGTTGTGGTTTCCTCTGGGTTCTGCATTCCAGCAGTATCCTGCAGAGGCCACTGTGTTACGATGGAGTGGGGATGTGATGAAGGTGGCTGCCCTCTCCCCCAGGCTTGTGGGACCTGTGACCAGGAACCCTTTCACAGGAGGCAACGGGGAGGCTGCCTGCCAGATAAACTTCATGGTTTAGCCTGAGTGATGCAGGAGAGATTCGCTAATGATGAACTTGCAGAGTTCGGTGCAAGAAGAACCTTCTGTTCAATGCCAGATGCTGGCCTTAGATTTTATATTTACATGTATGCAGATACTTGCAAATAGACTTTCTCATTAAAACCTTGTTCCCAAGAGCTGTCTCCAGTACCAACCTATGGGCAGTAACTTCCAATGAGGAGGGAGGAGCCTTCATCACCCTGTTTCCAGGGCCACTGCAGCCCCTGTCTGCTCTCCTGCATATACAGCTCTGTTTACAATATATGGAAACTGGATGGGAAGTAGTTTTTTAGGGAAGAGTTTGGGTTGAAAATACCTCTGTCCTCATTGTGGTCTGCTCCTTCAGAATTCAACACGAGGTATTATTTTGCCTTGTTTATGATTGGGGAATGTGTGGTCAGGGGAGTGAAGGAGGTGATGAGGCACTGGAATGGGTTGCTCAGGGAAGTTGTGAATGCTCTATTCCTAGCAATGTTCAAGGCCGGGTTGGACATAGCCTTGGGTGACATGGTTTAGTGGGAGGTGTCCCTGCCCATGGCAGGGGGTTGGAACTAGATGATCTTAAGGTCCTTTCCAACCCTAACTATTCTATGATTCTGTGATTCTAAGTTACTGATACAGAACAGAAATGTCAGTATTTTAACTCCTGATATTCATCTAGCGAATGTCATTCTTGCCCCATACGCATTGCATATTTATTTTCATATTGTTCAAACTTTGGATTAAACAATCTCATTATTTTGACTCCCTGTTGATCAGCTGATAAAACCTGTGGTTTTAAGCATTCCAATTTACAAACCCTTATCGTATCTGAAGATTAAACTTGCCATGTTTCATGATAAATGGAAATGCAAATAATTTAGTCTATTAAAATATTGATCAGACGCTTGCCCTGAGCCAAGCACAGCGTGAACATCTTTATGTTTGCTGGCAGTAAACCGGTTTCTCTCTTCTCTCTGTTTTGCACAGTCCTACTAAGCCAATCCTCACTAGAATGAGCACAAAACAAAACGAATAACAGCTTTTGTACATCAACATTACTATGGGAAGAAGCTTGGGAAAGGGCCTCCGAAAGAGAAGAACACTGATGAGTGCAAAAATGCCTGATGGGTGAACGCCACCTTCTAAATATAGATCAGCCAGACGTGGAAGTGATTTTCAGAAGAGAAATGCAATCATGGATTACACACCAGCTCATTAGAAACTGTTGCTGAATACAGCATCCAGAAGACATGCATGAAAAGTCACATTCGGGGAATAAATTAAAAGGGGTGTAGTTGTTGCTAGATAAACATATGTAATATATATGCATTGAAGAGGTTTGTAAATGTCATTTTTTTATTCAGACAGAAAGCCAAAAGCTTTAAAACCTTTCACAGTAGAGAGGCAGTTAACTCCAGACTATTCCTATCCCAGTAGCCAAGAAGCAGATATGACATCTCTCTTAAATTAGCATTTATAAATAAACTTTCTGAATGTTTCCATCACATAGAGGAAAAAGCGTAACTTTTACTGCTGCATCGCTGCACTCCATCTACTTCACTGTATAATAAGTTGACTAAAACTGTAAAGCTTCTCAATTTTTACTGCATATGTGTTCAAATTAATCTATGTCTGTAACAAACTTAAGACGGAAAAATTATTTCTGACCTATATTCTAGTTCTGTGAAGCATATATACTATAGGGTATGTCTGAATATCATGATGCTATAATTTCCCAAGACACATAGAACTGTTTGTATTTGAAGTGACAAAATAAAAGTACTTGATTTCTTTTTCTAACAGGAGAAAGTAATTTACCCCTTAAATGTAACATATAGCTACTCACTGCAAGGGCATTTCTATTCTTTTCCTTGTCCTGCCATATAACCACTGAGTGACATTCTCTGGCCCATGCTAATGCCAATCAGGCAAGGTGATACAATGATCCCTTTTGGCCTTAAGCTCAATACATGAATTAAAAGACTGCAAGCAAATACATGTTGCAAACAGCTGTGTGAGGGCTGGGTGGGCAGAGCCCTGGGACACTGATGGGATGATGCTTCCCTCCGCATGGGGCTCTGTGGGTCACCCCCCAAAGGGCACCATCATTGCCAGAAGCCACTGAGCAGTTAAATAAGGGAGGCACAGGGTACCAAGAAAGACCTCACAGGGAAAGGCCTGGATGCCAAGTGTCAGGCACAGAGCAGTGGAGGGAAGCATGAACCCCCTCTTCTCTGCTCTTCTCTGAAAGGTCCCAGCATGGCACATCTCCTCCTAGCTCAGGACCAGGCAGGAACATGCTGCTCCCTGCGTTTTTCCTGTCCTCTTCTGCATATCAAAGCTGAATACAGCCCAAAATGAACACTCCAGTGTTAAAAATCTTTAGACTGTTTAAGCCTATTGCTTCATTCTTTGCATTTTGAGGGAAATGGCCAAAATAATAACTCATTGCTAATGTTGATCCCAAACAACATAATACACTGAAGGCATGAGTAAAAAGCTGGGTTTTAACTACTGGCTGCACAACAGAGATTATTCCATAATTCAGTGTATGAATCTCAGAAAAAATATGTTATTTTTGAATGAGAAGTTTATCTTTAAGCAAACTTGAGGCAATAAACACAGGGAATTAGAGAACTCTTCTACCTGACTACCAAGGTCCCCATGTGGCGCTCTTTGTCTTAGAGACTGAACGCTGATGTGGATGTCTGCCAAGTAAATTTACGTATGAATCTGGCAGCATTATTGGGTTTTTTAAGTTGTTTTAATCCAAATCTGCTGTTGTAACAGCATGTAGGAGACTTCTCCTGACGCCTGCAGGACCAGTGTGAGAGCTGGTCAGAAACCCCACCCAAATCAATCAACCACCATGAACATATTCCCAGTGCTTGCTGCTGACCTGAAGGGGATGTAGGTTAAAAGGAAATAGTTTACACTTAAGGCTCCATATACTCATTAAGATCCCACTTCTGCCAAGTTTTTATATCTGTGATTAGACCAACCAATGCCAGCTGGAAAACACACATCCTTAAGGGCCGGATGCATTCAGGAGTCCCTGTTAAATGGCGTCTCGGTAAAACTCATCCTCATTCAACTGCTCTTGTTGGCTCACAGCCACACACTCACCTCCAAAGCCTGTGAAAGGGTTTACTATTTGGATGTGCTATTGTACCACTCTCTTCATTTGCTCCTTAGATTTACCTCTATCCCACGTTATTGCAGTCATGGCACTTGTGCTGTGACAGAAATCACTGAAACAGGGTTTCTCTGTGTTATGTTACTTTGCTATGGACTACTACGTTTTGCATCATGGAGACTGTTTAATGTAAAATCCCTTTCTAAATATACACAAATGTTGCAAAAAAGGTGTCATCACAAGACCTCACAACCCTGCCAGGGCAGCATGGTGAATATGTACCATTTGTACACAGTCAGGAGAGACATACAAGGATGTCCATCACTAATTGTTGACTCAGTACGAATAGTATGTTTTATCTTTTTAAATGTTCCCGCTTTCCCATCCCAATCCATTGTAACTTGTCATTGTAATTTCTTTTTAAGTCAACAAACTGTAAAGAAAACTGTTGAAATACCTGATTTTCTGTAAAAAGTAATAACAATAATTTTTGTTACTTTAAAGTATGCTTGGTATTAAGGTACCTAATAAAGTTCAACAATGAATTTTGTAGCATACTAAAATAAAGCGTGATAGTGCTTTTCTCCAGCTCACTTGTGGTAAAGGCTGCTGTTGTTGGGATTACTGTCCTCCCCCCAGACACAAGTCTGGCCACCTCCTCCACACCTGCACCTACACAGATCCCTAAGACATGTAAAGTCCAAGTAAAATCTGATCCCTTATTGAGTGCAGAGATTTCTATGCATGGATCATATTCACAGGATAAGAATCTTGGTAATGCCTGACTACGCATTTATGGACCGCAATATAAAGTTCCTGATTACTTTGGTATAAAACTTAGTTTATAGCAAAAGAAAGAAGAGTGTAAATTATTTATGAGTCAGTTCTGGTTAAATTGAGAACTGCCAGTTTTGTAGGATGGTGAAGTCGTGTTCATTTTTACAGGCAACACATCTCAGTTATTCCTAAATAGATCAGAAATCTCAAACAAGTGATCAAACAAGTGATTTGGAAGACACAGTAAAGTTCAGAAAGTGATTCATCCTAATTTCATTGCATGAAGTTACACTGGAGCCATTGGGGGCTGTCATAGACCAACATCATCCCAGAGCTTGCACCAAAAGGTAAGTACTTTCTTGTTGAACTGGATTTGCCTCCATGATGTTGGCACAGTGGTACCTGCATCTGGAGATGATCTAGAAATGATTGTGACTGGGGGCTAATTATTCCCAAACTCACACACTCTGCCAATCTATCAACTGGAGTAACAGATCAGCTTCCCTCACACCATCTGCCTTCCCCTGTTCTGGATAGGAAGATGTGATGCTGGGCCCAGCAGCTTTCTGCCCATTTTCACTGTGCTACTCCAAAGTCTTTCAACCATTTACAAGTTCCAATAGTTTCAGATGATTCTCTGAGGAATTGAAATGGAGTGAGAAGTAGAAAAAAATAAACTAAAAAAAAATCAAACCAAAACAGATTTGTCTGGTTTATACATTGAAAAGCCAGACATAGGCTGGGTAGCTTCTGAGGCAGTGCCAGAAAGCAACATAGATTCTTTTTCCAATGTGCTAAAGTCTAGAGGTTTACACATTTCTCCTTTCCAAGGAGCTCTGCACAGAAGGGAACAGCTTTGCCTGCTGCTGGAGTAGCTGGCGGTACCTGCACACGAGTCACACTTGCAGCCATTCCACCTTGATCTATGATTTACATTAATATTTCAAGAAGAGGCTTTCAAGGAAGGCCCAACATTCTGCAGAAAGTAGAATATGTAGTTTAAAAATTCATGCTCTTCCCTTTATATCAAGCATTAGTCCCATGGTGCTGAATACACAAAGCCAAGGCTTGCTGTGATCAGATATCGCCTTGACACTTTCTATTACCCATCTGTCTCTCTTAAATTTTTGCTTAGTGTCACTTTATACTGCCTTCTGAAATGCCTCTTGCATTTTAAAAAGTAAACTGATATATCCTCCCCTTCTTGCAGATAGTCCCATAACACCACTGAGGGCCCTTACACAGCTTTTCCACTTCACAAAGTCACACTGTCTGTGCAAGAGACACATTTATGGGGAATAAAGTATAAGCAGCCACATTGGACTCATCAACTCCCAAGAGGAGCTTTGGCCTGTAGTTGCCTATGAGACACTAAAAAAGCTCCTTCCTTTTTGGAGCAGTTCCAAAAGTTGCTGCAAAGCACTTCACAAGACCACTGGTGTGAGAGCAGCCTCCAAGTTTGAGCATCAGCTGAGGGAAAGCAGCCTGAAAGGAAAGGTACTCCATAAAGCTATGAACTGGGGCTTTGAATTTACTACCACAAACTGGTTTTAGATTAGTATAGTAACATGGATAATTACTCCTCATTTTGTCAAATGCAGGTTAGCTTTATATTAGCCTAATATAGTTGTAAGGATAATTAATAAGTAAAATTATGTATTAAAAATTGTTAACAATAGCTATTAATCTATTGCTTTGCTATTTCTTGGGGGTGGGGAATGAAATAAAGATTGTCAAATTCCTATGGGCTAGGCTGCTGTCTCTTTGGTATGATTACCACATAGTCAAAAAATACTCCCACAGTTTAACAGCAGAAGATGCTCTAGAATTTCAGTTACATTACCAGCTACACAGAGTCAGGATCTCCCCATCCAGTCTTAGCACAGAAAGGTGGGAGTTTTGCTCTGCCATAGGCACCTCATTACTTTGATGATTCTCAAACATGGCCTCCTCACAACATATCAGGTGAAGTACCAGGATGTCAGCAAAATGTCAGGCTTAGGGGTGTGCAATCAGCACCTCAATTCTCCATCATCTGACTTGATTCCAACACAATGCAAAATTAATAATGGGCCAGGTGGGAGACATTTAAGTTTGAAAGAGAAAACTAGCTCTCCTCCCTGATTGCTCCGGGTTTTTTTCCATTAATAGAAGGAAATTAGAGGGAGTGTCACTGGGACATTCTGAGGCTCAATTAATTGCCTGCTGTATTTGTTGAGTTTCTCAAAAGGCAATTGAAAATAATGTAAAACATTATGCTCCTCAGGCAATGAGCTGAGGTAGCTGGTGGTATCAAAATGAGGGAGTTTTCTAGAAGAGCATATAAGCAGCTATCTGTGCCGTCAATAAAGGAGCTGGCTTAGTGTAGCTGAATTCCTTCAGAAGGATAAGGAATAACATCATTAAGAAATTCTGACAGAACTCCCAATTTAATACATGTGGATACTGTTTTTTAATTATTATTTTATCTGCTGTAATGTAATACGAAAGTCCTCATTTACAGGTTTTAATTAATTCTGCATTAAATAATGTGAAAATTTGTCAGACACTCATACTTTGGGGATGCTGAAAGCAACGGAGGTGCTTTCCTAGAGCAGCTCCTAGCAGCAGTGGCTATTGAGCATATCTGTGCTGCCATCTACTGGCCAGCCTCTTCGGGGGTTGTTACTTGGGAGTGATTTACAGGCAGTTTGCATTTGTGTTCACAGAGATGAAGGTAACAAAACCAATGCACAGGTAACCTCCCACAGACCAGGCAGGAATCAAGAGGTGAAGCCGTCAGTGGCACTGCTCAGCTGTCAAGTTTGAGAACTTCTACACTTCAATCCGAATTTCTGAAGACCGAAGAGAGCAAGTTCCTCTCTGCAAATGTGGATGAGTACTTTGCCACACATGTTAAAAGTGTTTACCAGAGTGATACAGCCCAGCATTTCCCAGGGACAGGTTTCTACATGTCCCAGGTAGGACAGAAACTAGTCCTCTATTTACTTCCTAAAGGAACAAGTAGACGATGTTGACATCCTCTTGACTCTTGGCATAGGACTTCATGCTTTCAGTGCTAGTATAGATGTCTTCTCTCTGAGCTCATTGTAATCTCATTACTTTATTACAGAAAATTTAGCAGACTTCTACTTTTTCCAGTTTGTGGATCCCAAAAATTGCTACAGATCCCTTTCTAGATTTCATACACATATGACCCTACAGAATATCAGGACTTGTTTTCGACAAGTGATCTTCTGTATATCACCTAAAAGCCAGCTATGAATCCTCAAACTGAAAATCATTGTTCCAGAAACATGCCTTTTGGGACTCAGTGCATTCCTACACCTTCCTTCTCAAGACCTGTTAATTCCCATTGTTCTCTTCCCTATCCCTTCTTTGCTTTCAGTTTATCCCTACTCAGATGTTCTGTCCAATCTAATGAATCCCTTACCCAGAAAACACAATGCTTAAAGCTGATATGGGGGGAAAGGGATGGTCTACATTGATCATGCAGCTTAATGTGAAGTGACTGCTAGGAAGACTCACCTGAAAAGACCGGGGAATGCTTTCATGACGGCTAGCTAAGAAGAAACTGATAATCTGTCCATCATACCTGAAAATCTAAATCCTTTGGCCATGGGACCCTACTCTTCAATGATGAGTTAGCAGGGTGAAAACCACCTCTGAGAAGCAGGTAGGACACCAAAGCTCACAGGTTGTGCCTACTCACAGGGCAATGTGAATTACAGAGGGACATGGCAGGAATCAGAACCTGGAGAGTCAAATGGGAGCCCTGAAGAAGGAAGATCCCTATCGCCATGCTAAACCTTCCTTCTTAAATCCCATAGCCTTTCAGACCACTGCCAGCTACAGTGTAAGATGGGCAGGCAGGCCTGTTAGCAAGGATCTCAGTGGTGTTTGGGAGCATGAAATACAGTGATGGAAGAGCAGAAGCAGCAGGCATCATTAAAAAAAGGAAAAGTTGGGTAGCTTAAGTCAAACCCTTGTACCAGAACATAATCATGCCCAGCCAGCGTTCCTCCAAATTGCTCTTGTTGAAAACAAAGATTATGAGGCTATTGAAGTTATAACTCTGAGATGATAGTAAACGTAGCATTGATGAATTATGCTCATGCAATAGCAGACTGATGAACATCAAGAACATGGAAAATTGATGGTCCTTAAATGAACAGGACATCAGATTTGGGTCACCTTAGATAGCGTTTACTCTGAGGATACTAAAATCTGATTAGATTATGGATTGCCAGGATGAAGGCTGGGAGCAGCGAAAGCTCCTAATCCCAGAGGAATGAAGCAGAGACTCCAGAAGTCATTAACTGTGAGCAGAAGTGTGCTGTGAGGGTGCAGTAAGAACACCAGGCTGTGGCAAGCATCCCAATAGCAAAAAGCCCTTCCTCCCTAGTGAGGGTGTGCAGCCTCTCACAATCCCAAAGTGATGTCACTTACTTCATGGTAACTCCAAGGGGGTGGCTGGACAACAGGAACTGGAGGCAGAGCCGTCTTGCTCAGGCACTATCTGAGGAAGGACATGGCTGGGGATGTGGTAAAGCCCAGAGAATTGACCTGGAGAAAGTCCAAAACCAACACTGGGGTTTGCCAGGGTTTCTAGCAGAGAAGCTCCAAAAAAAAATGAGAGTATCACCATAGGCATGTGCCCCATGCGTTTCGTACCAAGGCACCGGATAGTTTTCTCAGAGGCCTTAGACAACAGGCCTCCAAAATGAGTTTATAATGACAGTCAATCATCACTGGACTGTGCTTCTGTTGCAACACACCTCCAGCTGTCCTCTTACCAAATAAAATACATGCTCATATTTCTTCTCCTTTTGGCTGCCTCTCTACCTTTTCAGGCTTCTCCAAAGTAGAAAAGCAAAATGTTAATGATACCTGCACTCGGCACCCATGAAAAACTCAACACATTCTACTGCTTCTCAGTGGCATGGTTATTTTGGTTTTCACAGGAATTATTGCAGGATGAAGAGGCTGGACTAAGCTTTTACGGACTGGAAAATGCAGGGAAAAATCTCAAAACCTGGGTTCTATGTGTGAGGCCTGGAGTCTCAGCATCACAGGAATAGTTGTGTTGGAGGGGCACTGGAAGTCCTCTAAGTCCTACCTCCTTCTCCTTGGGGTAAGGGCTTTATCCAGTCTGGTCTTATAAACATCAAGGGTGAAGAGTAGATGATGTTTCTGGGAAACCTGCTCTGATGCTTAATTATCCTCATAAATGAGTCAATAATTAAGTGCATGTCAATCCTGAGACATGTATACATGATATCAGAGCAGCTGCTATGTATGTGGCTCTGCTCTCAAGAGAAACCATTCCAATCTTCTCAAAGTAAATTTTTAACTCTTAGGCATGTGTACAGAGGTTAATTTTTTAATAATTTTGCAGTGCTAACTTGTCACTGTTACCGAATTACATCCTTCCTGTAGCTGGGACATATTCCCCCTGGGCTTGTCCATCCTGCCTGTAAGCGCTATGACCAGAAAGTCTTGTTACTCTGTTGAGAAGTAGTAAATGTACACAGACCAAAAGATAATGGCTGTTCTGTGGCCCTCACACTTGTAGGTGTGCTTTCTGCAGGGTTCCCCATCCAGAAAAAGTCAGGTTGAATCAACGCACAGCTCCCAGTCCCATGCCTGCAGCCCAGGCAGCGAACAACTGCCAGCATGCAGTGCCCCTGTTTCGTGTTGTGTAAGAATACCAGGGTCTGTGGAAACTGCTCTGTTTTGCAGGGATAGGTTAGGAGATTGACAACAGGCTATCAGTAAGAGCTGAAACGTGTTGTTATGGGAAGCTGCAGCTGAAATCCAGAATGATGTGAAAGATGGCAGGCATGAGCTCCTTGTGCTTCAATGCAACTTGGTGGATGCAGGAGCACAGATGCCAGCTTGGTGGTGTAGAAGATCAGTGTAACAGCCAGTGGTTATCTGTTTCCAGATCATTAATTCTCTTTGTCTAGGACCATTTATCTGCTGGTGGAGGAAACCTTTCCAGATACAGGAAAGTACTCAAAATCTGGAGACAACTGCGACAACCATCACAGACCCTGTTTCTTCCTGGACTTAAGCAATCTCTCGCAGGTAATAAGTCTTCTCTCCTGTTTCTCTGATTTTCTTGTCCCACTCTTTCTTCTACCTTTCTTAGCAAGAATATTGCTGTTTTTATTGAGAGTTTCTGATAACTGATGTTGTTCCAAAAGCCCAAATAATTTATTCTGGACTTCTCAATAAAAAAAATATATTATGTTGTTTTGTTGCTTTTGTTGGTTTTGTCATTTTAAAAGTGACTGCTGAGCACTCACAGTCACGATGAAAAGCAGGAGAATATACACATCACATATTCTAAGGGTTTCTAAGCCAGAAGGCAAACAAAAAGAACTCAAAGATCAACTACACTTACACATTTTTAAGCCCATCTCATGTGATTTTTCTAGTCTGATCTACTGTATTTTAATGCCAAGTACTGCAGTAACCAGCTAAAGAGAGCACTCTTCCTGGAGTGCAGAAAAGAACACGGCAGCCAGATGTCCTCCCAGGCCACAGAATGAAGTAGCATGAGCAGCGAGAACAACCTCCTGGCCTGAGCTGCCAGACCCAGCCCCTGCTGGGTACTGTGCCAGGAAACAACAGCCTGAAGCAGTTTTCATAGAATCATAGAATAGTTAGGGTTGGAAAAGACCTTAAGATCATCCAGTTCCAACCCACCTGCCATGGGCAGGGACATCTCCCACTAAACCATGCCACCCAAGGCTCTGTCCAACCCAGCCTTGAACACCGACAGCGATGGAGCATTCACAACTTCCCTGGGCAACCCATTCCAGTGCCTCACCACTCTTACACTAAAGAACTTCTTCCTTATATCCAATCTAAACTGTTTAAGTTTGAACCCATTACCCCTTGCCCTATCACTACAGTCCCTCATGAAGCGTCCCTCCCCAGCATCCCTATAGGCCCCCTTCAGATACTGGAAGGCTGCTATGAGGTCTCCACACAGCCTTCTCTTC
>JASSUY010034380.1:11772-39062 GCA_032466535.1 Forpus xanthops
CTTCAGATATTGGAAGGCTGCTATGAGGTCTCCATGCAGCCTTCTCTTCTCCAGGCTCAACAGCCCCAACTCTCTCACCCTATCTTCATAGGGGAAGTGCTCCAGTCCCCTGATCATTCTTGTGGCCCTCCTCTGGACTTATTCCATCATTCTTGTTTGGTACAGAGCGCCAAGCTGGTAGATGCTGATGACAAAGCAATGCTTTGGGAAGCTGGAGAAGGAGACTCTTTATCTACCACATCTTTTATCTAGTACGAAAATGTATGTGTACTGTTAGAAAAGTATCTATAGGCATTCTGTCATGTCATTTTAACTGCAGTAGGTGACAGACATGCTTTAGTGTGGGAGTGATGGGTGTGTATCCATGCTAGCTTAATAAATGGAGGCATAGTCAATGCAAATATGCTTGTTTGCTACTTCATAGAATCCTCAACTTGGTTTATTGGAAGGAACTTTAAAGCTAATCTAGTTCCAATCCCTTCCATGGGCAGGAACACCTTTCACTAGACCAGTTTTCTCCAAGCCCCATCCAGCCTGGCCTTGAACACTGTCAGGGATGGGCAGATAAGTCCCACAGCTTCTCTGGGCAACTTGTGCAAGGGCCTCACCACCCTCATGGGGAAGAACTTCTTCCTAATATCTCATCTGAATCTGCCTTCAGTCAGTTTAGAGCCACGGGCCTTTAAGCAACCTAGTCTACTGGAAAATGTCCCTGCCCATGGCAGGGGTTTGAAACTGGATGAGCTTGAAGGTCCCTTCCAACCCCAACCTTCTGTGATCAGTTGATTCTTGACAAAATATGGAGCCTACATGGCATGAGAAATAATATCCACCTGGTGCTTTGAAGGTACAACCCTGAAGCTACACACATAGGAAACTATAATCCATTTCCATCCACCGTCGGTCTGGTTTGGCGGAGGCAGGCAAAGGAAAATGGTCGCAGGCAAAGCATCCTTTTTGCTTGTATTTTTCTTCCAATAAATCAACCAGTGTTCAGTGCAACTCCAAAAAGGTTTCCCCTTTGGATGAAAAAAGTGAGCAGCAGGTAGCTGTGACGCAGGTTTTGCACCGTCACTGGACTGAACACTCCTTAAACTAACAGAGAGGGTGAAAGGTGGTAGTGTTTTTGCACTGAATCTGTGGGTTTAGATGAGGCAGCACCATTTATTTTACAAAAGCATGTTTATAGTGACTCCTTAAGAAGTTTAGACTGAAGGGTTGTTTCCAGAAACTGCCCCCTCCCCGCTTGCCAGGTCCCATATGTTTGTCTTGGCAGGATGCGATGTCTGCTTGGCTGGTTCTGGGATATTAAGTTGAAGGAACACAGAGCTCTTGATGCTTTTAAATAGGGCTTCTATTGAGTTAGCAGCAGGATAGAGCTGTCAGCCACCTGTGATTGTCCAATAGGGAAAAAGGGAGAAATGAGAAGGGTGGGGAGAGAGCCTTGGAAACCTTTCCCAGTTTCAGGGATAGCATGGTCAGAGAACAGTATTGTTTGGGAGGCAGCAGCTTTGTGTTGGTTTGAGTGCTGAGTCCTTTTACTGCTGTTCTGGCTCAGTCAGCATTGGTGGTAGATGAATAAATGATGCTGGTAGCTGGAACTGCACAGGTAGGGCAAGCAACTGTCTTATTCTAATTCATCATGCATGCAGAATCTGTTAAGAGATTTTTTTGGTGGCCCTAAGTGGGAATCGATTCAGACATCCCAGTTCTGACAGTTAGGAATTCTGTATCTCTGCATTTCATTTTTAAAGCATGCGTGGTGATAGATTCAGTTAGTGTGTGAAAAACTAAGCTGTTGGGAGTCTGTCTTGGGTGCTCTTAGGAAATCATAGAATCACAGATTAGTTTGGAAGGGACCTTAAAACTCATCCAGTTGCAACCCCCTGCCATGTGCAGGGACACCTTCCACTAGACCAGGTTGCTCCATGCCCCGTCCAGCCTGGCCTTGAGCACTGCCAGGGAGCAGACTTGGCAGATGCAGTGTCCATCTTCATTATCTAGCTCCTCTGTTGGGGTTGACGAGACAGAGCAATACGCACCTTCTCCCAGTCAAGTAAAGTCCTCTTTTGCCCTGGCACATGCTTTGAAGAATGGAAGGGAAGCAAAAACAGTTTGGAGAAGTCTCCAGGTGAAGGAGAATAATCCCTTTGCATTTTTGCAGGCTTGGACAATCTGTTGCTCTTTATCATGATTCTTTCTCTGATTTTCTGCTGCTCGTATCCTACTTCTGTGTCCAAGTGCCCTGTTGCATGCCGTGTTTGACGCGAAGAAATGCTTTGGGTTTGGAGCAGATAAAAGTGAGTCAGGAGGGTTCATATGGAGAATTGACCAGTACATAACCTGTCCTGTAAAAGAAGAGTTTCCTTCTCCATTTAAAGGACAGGTGTCAAGATGGTTAAGGAACCTCTTCCTCAGTAGGCTTGTTTCCTCTTTGAACACAAGCTGTGCTTCTTTCTCTATAGTCATCATAAACACTTGCAGAACAGTGGGGTTTGTCATTTAACAGACCTAGATCTGTCTGAACACTGCTTTCCTGACCTTGGCTGGTGACAGCCCTTTTCCCTCGCACTCAGGTGAGAATTGATCTGAACAGCCCTGGGCTCTAACTCATGCAGACAAACCTTTTCTCACTGTGTTCGCCCATGTTGTTTGTAGTGATTGGATTTAGTTCTCACTCCTCTAAGCAAGCGGATTCATCCTCCCAGCACAGTCTGTCCCCTAACCCCAGGGTGGCTCTTGCACAGGCAGTTTTCCTTTTTGCCACTGAAATCTTCACTGTGCTTGGACTGGCAAGTAGCTGCCTGCCTCTATCACACACGTGTGCTCTGGTGAGAGTTGCTGTCTTCTCATTTCTGCTTCCCTCTCAGGTACAGCCCACCTACATAGGCCCTCTTTATTACTTCACACCTGCACCCATAAGCTACACAAGGGTTCCAAGTTGGACGTTCTTACAGAGGGAGAGTGATTTTTGCATCCTTGGATTCCTGAGCTTATTGCTGATTTATTTCTTTACATAGTTGCTCATTTCTTAGCAAGGTCTCTTAATGCAGCTCAACTCCATGTGTACAACCTCCTGTGGCTGAGCAAACTCCAGCCTACTTATTAATCTGCTCTTTGTATTACTGACAACCTACTCCATGTAGAGATAAATGTACAGCCTTGAACACAATGTTGAATTTCAATTTTTAAGCCTTTAATCATCTCTATTTCAAATCTTCAAAGTAAAGACATGGCATGTGGTATTTCCAAATTAGTCTCTGTTTTACAGAAGGATATGTATATCTTGCATGAAGTAAAAGGTGCTTGTCATACAAATGAAGATGCTCAGGTAGGAGGATGCAACAAAGTCCTCTTGATCATGCATCCCTCATGGTGCAGTGCAATCAATTATAGCCATCAATTATAGATTTGATGGCTGACTGTTTTTAGATAAAGTTTTATGCCTTGGGTGCCACTAAAGCAGGTCTCTTGTATGGGGTTTTACAGAGCTCCCTCCAGCTTGCTGGGCCTGGTGTATCTAACACAGTTTGTCCTCAGTTTGCAAAAGATCTGGAAAGAATAATGGATTAAAGATGTAATCCCCAATTAACTGGTGGAAAAGTATTTACATATTGCTCCTGGTTTCTAGCTGGGAAGGGAGAAAAGATAAAATACCAAAATTAACAAAAATAGTTGAGTTTTGTATTCTGGAAAAAGTCTGGTGACAAACAAGTTGGCTAGAAAGGTTAGATAGAGGATAGAGAGGAGGTGTGCAACAAGGAACAGTTTACCCTTGCAAGGAATGTTCTAGAATGGGGTCTCATTTATTTAGCATGTAAGAAAAAATGGAAGATATTAAAAAAAGAAGGGTTGGAAGGGAGAAAAGAAAACCATTTCCAAATATTTCAGTATTGCATTCCCAATTTACTTCAAGCAACTTTATATGTTCACTTCTGTCAGTGTTTAAAGCTGGCTTAGGAGAATTAGCTGCTATTTAACACCTTGGGTCCCAGAGGATCATGTCAGTGTTTTACAAACCCTTTCTTTATAGTACAAGGGCACTAAACACAGTTTAAATATGTTATTTTTATTATTACCTTCTCTGTGGCAGATTCATTGTGTCTTACAAAAATGCAGGGGTTTCAAAATACATATACCAGCTGAAATAAAATATTGTAAAGATAAGCGTGTACATAAAATAACAGCAAAGCCAAAAAAAAAAAGAGTGGGGTGAAAGCATTTTTCACTGAAAATAATTATTTTGTGCATGGTCTTGCTGCCTTTCAGTTAAAGGAGAAGAATTGAACATGTTAGTATTTAGCTATAATTCAGTGTAATTCTACTCAAATGTCCAGGTTTTTAGTGGTATGAAAATAGGCAGCACAGAAACCCTTATGAATGGGAGGTGGTGGAGGTAGATGTTACTGTGATGGGGTGCTGGTGTCATCCTCACAAGAGAGGCAGAGAGGGGTCTCTGCGTGGCTGGCTGCTTTTTAAACTACTTGCTCATCTGAGATAGTGCTGGAGAGATAGGGGGAGATTTGTAGAGAGAAAAGGAGAGTTAATCCATCCCAGGAGGAGTTGGTGTGGCATTTGGTTGCCAAAGCCACTGTTCACCCTCTTCTCTTGGTGATTATACCAGGGTTTTCTTATGAGCTTTGGGGTGACTAGCATGGTTGCAGTCACTGTCCTCCCATAATCACTCCTTGCTGGTGAGAGCGAGTGATGTGGCTTTTCCAAGGAAGTGGAAGAGTCACCACACCATGTCTTGCTTCCTCTGCTCTTTCCCTTGGAGCCTGTATTGGCCATGCTGTATGACAGAAGAGTCCATGAATTATACTCTCTTGTCCTGAATCCCAACTCCTGATACAGACTTATTCATGTTCACATTGGCTGCTGCAGTTCTTGTAGCATTAAACCAGTAGGCTCTGATAACGATTTCAGTGGTTGCTGATACTGTAGCACCTGTACTTGGATCTACTCTAAACATGAACTCCTTGAATCATTTTGGTCACATCTGCTGAGTTCTGAGTTCGGAGTTCCCTTCTATCATTTGTATGCAGATACAATGGTTTCAGTGACATTGTGCCTGTAGTATATTTGGATTATAGTATTACCTGCTGATGGATCAGGAGGCCACCATGCTAGATGCATGAAGGCAGCTTCTGGTGTGAAGAGCTTACCAATGTACAGTTCTGGTATCCTTAATATAAGAAGGACATGGAGCTATTGGAATAAGTCCAGAGAAGAATGCGAGGATGATTGGGGCTGGAGTACCTCCCATATGAAGAGGCTGAGAAAGTTGGGGCTGTTCAGCCTGGAGAAGAGAAGGCTGTGTTCAGAACTCTAGGAAGGTTTTTTAGAAATCTTAATTTCCATCAATCTTTTTTCATAGGCAGTTAGGGAAATGAGTGTTTCATAGGGGGAGATGCACGAGAAAAAGAAGCTTTCCTGTTTGGGCCACCGTGTCTAGGATATCAGGGGACAGTAAGAAGGAAAAAACAGAATGTGGAATAGAGGTGGGCAGTGGAGGCTGGGATTTAAAGATAAAACCATTTATTGAATTGAACATGAGAAGACAGGCTGAGAGAGCTGGGCTTGTTCAGTCTGGAGAAGAAAAGGCTCCAGGGAGACCTTACAGCAGCTTCCAGTGCCTGAAGGGACTGCAAGAAACCTGGATAGGGGCTTTGGGAAGGGCCTGTAGGAGCAGTTCAAGGGGAAAGGGTTTTAAACTGGCAGAGGGGAGATTGAGATGGGCTCTTAGGAGGAAGCTATTCCCTGTGAGGGTGGTGAGGCCCTGGCACAGTTTACCCAGAGAAGCTGTGGCTGCCCCATCCCTGGCAGTGTTCAGGGCCAGGTTGGATGAGGCTTGAAGCAACCTGATCTAGTGAAAGGTGTTGCTGCTTGTGGCAAGGGGTTGGAACTGGGTGAGCTTTAAGGTCCCTTTCAACACAAACCATTCTGTGATTCTAACAGGTAGATGGGGATATTCTGTTGTAGGTTTAGTTTGTAAAGCAAAAGCACTGTAGATTTGAGTGACCTACTCTGTAATAACACTTGGCAGCAAGTATTAGCAGCACTTGACTTGATATTGGCTGATAGTGCAACTCTGCTCCTTGCTCAACAAACCCTTTCACATTCTGACTTTTGTGGGAACACACCTGGGAATGAAATGACTTGCCCTCATGGCAAACCACTAGGAATGGGACATTGAACTTCCTAAAATACTTTGAAAAATCCCACCCATAATGTTTTCTCTAATACTGGAGTTAAATGTGTCCATTCTTAATGGTCACTCCACAGTTCTCTGTTGTGTTCCCTGAATGAATGGCTCTTTCCTCTCCTGCAGCTAATTCCCCATGCATATTTATATGGAATCATGTTCCCTCTTAAATGCTGTTTGTTTTGGCTCAGGACACAACTCCTTAGTTTAACCTGCCCTTGTAGGTTATTTTCTCAAGGCTTTATACTGTTTGTAATTCCCTTATTATTGTTTGTGTCTTTTTGCATTGGAAAAAAAACCCCAACAAAACAAAACAAAAAACTCCACCATTTTTCTGGGTTTTGCTCTGTTAGTGGGCTGCCCAGTAAAGAATAATGTCCCCTGGGAAGTCCTCCTAGGTGGGCTGCCTGTGCCAGACCAGATTTGGCCTTGCTCCCAGTTACCTTTTATTAGGAACTCTAGGCAAGACTTGCATCAGTTGAATTCATCGTTAAGGTTTTTTTAATCTCTGCTTTCTATGCCTGGGTAGAGGAGAAGGAAGAATACTGCAGGGATGAAACACATTAATGGTCATCATGTAAAGACATCTATGGATAAAACACAGTAGTGTGGGTGAGCACAAGGTGCTGGACATTTCCCCTATGATCCCCCTCAGGGAGGGGAAGCACTTTAAGAATGATGAAGACAGTTCTAGATGAACTTCCCAAAGCACAGATTTCAACCAGCATCCTTCAGCTGATGGAAATCTGGTGTGTGGTTAATTTATAAGAAAAAGTAGTAAAATTAATGGCATTCTAGGATTTCAGACTGTGCTTTCCTGTATTGCTCTATAAATGTGTTTTTTTGGAAAAAAAATAAATTCCACTACGTATTTCTTGTTTGAAAATCTACCCCAGCCTTTTCTCCAAGTGAGCCTGAGCATCTGCTGCTTGTCTGTACAGCCACTGGGCAAGAAAATATAAAATAGAGTTTATACTGTAGATAGACTTGAATAGGCAATACCTGCTTATGTCCTTCCGCTTCACTTGGAAAATTTCAACCTCTCTTTATTGATGAAATGGGGATTTGGGATGGACAACAAGCTGGCTTGTGCTGATAAAATGGACTCAGACTGCCCCTGTTGATTCTAAATCCCAAATTCCAGTAAAAGGAAAAAAAAAAAAAGTGGTATTTTTAAAAAATTGTCTGCTGTCATTTACAACATGCTTTGTAAGATAACCCCACTACAGTAAGTTTAAGTCATGTTTTAAGTGTCAGAAAGAGTATGTTATGTTTGTACTGTTTACTGTAGTGGTGAAATGAAGGTAAGAATCCGTGAGTGTGAGGAAATGCGTTACTCAACAGCATATGAAGTGTGTTCACCTTCCACACAGCTGATACAAAACCCTAGCTGCAAATACAGCAGAGTACAGCAAGGCTAAAGGCTGTGGGGGGAGAATAGGAGCAAAGTGAGTGAGAAATGCTGGTGAGTAAAACCCAAATGTGTCCTTGTTAATATCACCCATGTCTGCTTTTTTTTATTTTTTTTCATTTTTCTCTCTTTTCCCCTTTCTTTTTTTTTCTCTACCTTTTTTTGCTCCCCCATATTTTCTTCTCCTCTTTCCCTCATTTTCTCCCCCTTCCCCCCCTTTCTCCTTTTTCCCCTTTTTCTTCCTTTTTTTTCAATTTTTTCCTCCCCACTTTCCCGTGTTTTCTCCCCTTCCTTCCCCCCTTTTGTTTTTTTTATTCTTTTTTGCTTTCTGTGGTTTTCCTTCGTCAGCCCTTCAGGTCTGGCCCTTTGACTGCAAACTCAAAATTGCCTTGTCTATCCTTTCACTTGGGGCCATGGGAAGAATCACTGTTCTTCCATGAAGCACGTCGCTGCGTGTGGTCAGCACAGCCTCTGGTCCCTGGGAGCAGCTCCAAGGCAGCTTGTATCATTCATTAACTTCTGTGCTGTGCCAGGGGAATTTACAAGTCATCCGGGAGATCAGCTCCTTGCTCTCACACTGGTTCTGAAGGGGATGTTGCTTTCTAGGAACCCTATGGTAGTGACAACCGGGTGGAAATCCAGCCCTTCAGCTTCATGTGCAGATTTTGTGGAGAAATTGTGTCACGTTCACTTGTGATTATGGGTACAAATCCTCTCACTGCTATAAAAATCCACTGGTACTAGTTGAGTCAAGCACTGCCTGTGAGGATGAACAAAAGGTAGAGGTACATCTTGTGTCTGTATAACTAATAAGGCTGTATTAAAAGGGGGAAAAAAAGTGGGTATGAGATACAGTCTGACTTCCAACTTGGGAAAGGGGCAGGATCTGATGCTGGGCATGATTCCAGGTGTATGCCAAGGCAAGGAGAATGCTGCACGTTGTCTGCATGTGCCGCAGTACCAGTTGCCAGATATTCCCAAGCCTTTGTAGATTGAGGTTCAGTCTGTTCTTTCAGGTGTGTTTTGTGTCTCCTGGAATTGATGCTATTTATCTCAGTGGTTATATTTTGGAAATTTGGGTTTTTTCCTTGTGACGCACATAATTTGCTTAGCATAATTAAATGAAATTGGATGTTTGCTTTGGGTACTGCTCCTCCTAATGAATAATTTGACTTTTAAAGTAGCAACTATTTAATATAAATAAGGCTGGCTTATTGGTGTCTGTGAAGTCAGGTGACTTTTGAGGAGCAGACACTGTTGTGGCTTAAGGAATGTGTTGGGTCTGTCAAAGTGTTTTATGGAGAGCTGTGGAAATGGAAACTACATTGATGCTTGTGGATGATTCTTACATTGCTTTTACAGCAAGGCACATCCATGCTCTGAAATACAATCATGGCTTTTCCTTTGTAGATTTAACACAGAGAAGACGCAGCAGTAGCACACATGTTGAAGGTGGAAAGTGAGACCAAGCTTGGCTTTTGTGCTGAGCATTGCTTTCAGGTAGAACTGCCTTCAACTCGTAGGCAATACCTTCATAGAAAATTGGTTGTTTACCAAAAAACCTCTACACCAGGACAAGGTCTGCACCAGTAACATAGCAACTGTAGAGCTGAAGCTTCATTTTGCTCATGAAAATGGCAAGCAAATAAGCTATTAACATACAAAGAGAACTTGTTAATTCCAATCTAATTATGTGTACTAGCCACACGCAGAGGTGACTTGTGATGCCAGAATGAGTTATTCTAACCCCAAATCTTGCTTATTACTACTGCTCACTTAACAAAAACAAAGGACACAAAGGAAGAAGATAGTGTTGAGACTCGTGTAGTTTAGCCAATGTTTGAAGAAATTCATTAACTGAAAATCTGAGTGTAGATGTAAGAAAACACACAGAGCATGGAAGGCTTGTGGTGAAGTACTCCATCGTAGAATCACAGAATCACAGGTTGGAAGGGACCTCAAGGATCATCTGGTCCAACCCATCTTGGCAAAGAATGAGCTAGACAAGGTGGCCCAATACCCTGTCCAGCCAAATTGTAAACTGTTCTTGAATTTAGAATATTTTTATTATTGCTTGTTCTCTGTCACAATTACATCTGCTCATATTCAACAAATTATCTAAAGTCAGACCATGATAATCTCCATTTGTTGCTAGAGAGGCCCTAGAGCAGATTGCAGAGCTGTCAAGATGGTCTCCTTTTGGTTTTATGTGGTTTGGTGGGTTTTTTTGTTGCCCATGCTTTGTATGTGTCTGCAGGTTCACTCCAAGCTGTAACTGTAATTCTGACCTTGCATGTAGAGGAATCTTCAGGTACAAAGTTACAAGCAGTGGAGCTCTCATGTAGGAATTTCTTGGGTTTAGGGAAAAACCAGTGCATCACTTTGGGAGCTGGAAGTATCTTCAGCTGTAGCTGAAGGTGCATCAGCTGGATGATATAGATCAGCTTCAGGAGCCATCCCCATATCATTCACAAAAAGAGGAGCAGTGTTGTAGAGAAGGAAGATCATAAAGACACTGCTTGTTAATAGCTGCTCTGCTACATTTACACAAAGATATTGAGTATCTTTGATAATAACTTACAGATTCTTCAAAACACATGTCCCATTGCTGTTTTCCAGTATTTTCAAATATTCTATATCCATTTTTCCCCTGCATGATGCTCTTGCTCTTACTGGCTGTGCTGGAAGAAGTTTAGTCTTGCTGCCCTTAGACAAAAACAGGGCGTTAAGTGACTGTTTCCTTCAATGTATCACCAGATTTCCTTCACCATTATTTACTGTGATTTATATTCAGGTGCCTTCTAAGAGTTTTTTTTCCTCCTGTGCATGAGTCTCTTTTCCCTTAAACTGGACTTAAGCAGGTGGGACTTTACTCCATCAAGCACCAGGATTAATTTGCCTCTTGTGCAGACCTGTCCCACAGCTCTTACAGGGAGAAGACATAAAGAGAAAGGGTTTGGAAGGGTAGTCAAGAGCTACAGTTACAGGTTGGAACAACGTGACATGCGTAGATTATGGAACAGCTGTGCACAGCGTGCAGACAGTAAACCTCAGTCTGACTTTGGTCTTAGCTGTGGTTTTGAAGGGGTGATGAATCTCATCCGTATGCAAGATTGGCTTCATGCCTTTGAGTGGTGGCCTCAGCCAGAGGAACACCCCAGAGCACAGCAGGTATTGCCTCTGGCAAGAAGTCCATACAAAGAAAGGCCAGGAGTAACTTGAGTCTTACAGTACAGCAATATGCTGAGTGTTTTATGCTTCAACCCTCTTGATACTTGTTCTTAAACCATCAGGCGTGGTCTTGAGGCTCTCAAATGACATATTGGCATGCTTTCTTTCTTCCTCACCAGGCTGGAATGATAAGAACCAATAAGGATGAATACTTCATTGAGCCTTTGGAAAGAGGAAAGCAAATGGAAGAGGAAAAGGGGAGAATCCACATGGTGTACAGGCGATCAGCTGTAGCACAGCATCCCACTGATATGCTCCCTGATGTCCATAGAGAAGGTACAGTACCTGTGTTGATTGCTCACAGATCTGTTCCAGGTGACTGTAGCCTGCTTTTGAGAGAGGCAGTTTTGACTGAACTATTTGAAAAGAGAGCGTTTAAATGTTTTGCTGAGGTCCACCATCAGTCACACATGCAGTTTCTCTGGCAAGAGCAGCGCATTTGTAGAACAGAGCTCAGCCATGAAGTGTTCTTGTTAATAAGTGTTGCAAAATGATTGTTTTTCCCTTCGTTTAACTGAGGCAAAAGCTTATACTGATTTAAGCCAGAGCTCTATATCAGTTGATAAGATATTGTGGGCCAGGAGATGTTAATGGAAATACCTGACTTCAGTGTTGTAAGCTGTTACTTGCCTGCCCATACAACTTTATTTAAAGCTTGGGTCCTGTCTCTTCCTCAGTGATAGCTCAATTATGCCAGTGGCTGACAATGTTTCTGTTTTCCTGCTTCTGCTGGTTACAGTTAATGCAGTTGGAAGGCAGTTGTGTTGATCAGACATGTGCTTTAGACATATCCAAGGATTCCCCTCCTTGAAGAAGATGTGATTGGTCCATCTGAGAATAATCATCATGTAGTTTAATGCATTTGCTTATATATTTAGATTTCCCACCTTTTAATATTATCCTTTAATCCTAAATTAATTGTTACAAGCCAGCACATTACATAGTGAGCATTCAGGGTTTTGACACTATGGACCAGGAATGAAAGAACAGCTCCGTTCCCCTTTAGTGCTCTGCCTTTTTTCAACATCTCTCAGCTTCACAAATTCCTGTTTGTGCTTTGCATTCACATGTACTTGGATCTTAAAAGGGTTTGAGAAGAACTACATCAACCACATACAACACACAGAGCTAGAATTAGGTAGGAGTATTAAGCAGAGAGAATTAAAGCACTCCCTTATTGCCAGTCCTCATGGATTTAAATTATTTGGTGGAGTTTTATAATTTTGTCTCTGAAAAAGCAGGTAGGAATTGAGAGCCATTTTGAATACAGCCCTGCCAGACTTTAATCAGTCTTTCAGAAGGTAAGTCCATGCTGTTGACACCAGTGTGGAACAGCAGTGTCAAAGCAGGCTTGGGGTCTAGCAGCAGCCTGAGCCATGCAGGCTCATCAACATGCAGGTCTCTGAGATCTGTGCTGCCAAAAGTACTTTGCTTTTGGTACTTTGATGAGGCTGTTCAAACCTAGCTCATGCATCTCTGTGGTGTGATCAACTAAACAGTCCTAAATAAGCCTTTGTGGTAGTGGCATTGTGGTCAGTGCTGTGTTTCTGCATTGAAAACACATTGTTAGCTGGGGTGGTGGGCTCAGATTGTGGCTAGACAGAGTGAGTAGCTGACAATGGACCTTCTGGGTCTGCTTCGGTGGGTTTGGCATCTCTTGCCTCTGTCATAGAGTCATAGAATCACAGAGTGGTTTGGGTTGGAAGGGACCTTAAAGCTCATCCAGTTCTAACTCAGGGACACCTTCCACTAGACAAGGTTTCTCAAACCCCTGTCATGTTCACAGGATATCTCTTCTTACCTACTTTTGACAGTTTCAAAGTTTTATGCACTTGATTTTGGGAAATAGTCCTGCTATTATGCCACTGTGACACAGTTTGCAGTGGTAAGTAATCTGCTGTGTAGATGCATGAGCATCTTTCTTGATCTTCACTGCCCCTGCTTTCCACCCCACAATCACAGTGTCCCAGCCAGAGGCAGAAGTAATGACTACAGGCTGCTGGCAGATTACAAGTTCAGTCGTATATTTAGGTTTCACTGATAGATGACAAATGACTCAATTAAGTAGACATTAAGATAAAAAAGTGCTTAAAATTCCCGTTTCCAGCAAAGTTGTTATAAAAACTGGGAAACGTAGTGTAGGACGCTTCCTCTTTAGTGACATAGGACATACTGCCTTGTGCTGTCTCGACAAGAAGTAACTTTTTTAAGACACTGTTGTCATGAAAGCTTCCTAAAGCTTTTGGTCTGCAAAAAGAAGCTTCTGGTCTGTGAAAAGAAGCTTTTGGTCTGACAGGACATCTGGCATTCCTGCTGGATTTTATAACATTTGGGAATTTGTTGGATGTGTTTCAAATAATTGGACAAAGTGAGCGTAGGAGTTCTGAGTTTTAGGAACGATTGCAGTGCAGTGGAGCATTTATTGGTTCATGTACTTCTTCTCATGGAAAAAAGAACACACAAATACTCTCTACTTTCCTGTTTATTGTAGTTGTCTGTGGTGAAGTTTCAGTGAGTTTTCTTAGGTGGGAACCAGAAATCTGGGTTTCTGGATGCAATATTAAGATGCCTCAAGCTATTGGGTACCATGGATTTAGTCTTTCCCCTTTTGCAGCAAAATAACCCTGCCCCTTGAATAGCACCCCACACTGATTCCTATTTCTGGTATCCATGGCTGGCTGTAGCCTTTTTCAGGAAGAACTGTGTATTGTTATCATCATTTGCTTTGTTGGAAGTTGGTTTCCTAAAGAGTGCATTACGTGAAACACTTGAGGAATCAAATGGGAAATCCAACCTCATTCTTTTGAGGAATCCTGTGGGATGGCAAACCTATTAATGTGTATGGATAAGCGCTGGTTTTCCTTCCCTCTGTATATCTGTGCTAGGAGGAAGCTGCTGCATCTTCACACACTGAAATCCTCACACAGTGTTTGTAGTAATTTTTTAATTTTTGGGGGGAGTTTTCTTCCCATTAAACATAAGGAAGAGTCTCTCAAAGCACTTAGCAGAAAAGGGGAAGAAATGTTAATATTCTACTAATTCAAAGGATTTTGTTTTACTGTATTTTTTTTAACCTGATCTTTCTTATGCTAATGTGAGGCCATCCAGGGACCTGCAAGAAACAGTAGCTCTCGACCAGTTAATGTTAAAATAATCTTAAAACCAACCACTTACTTGGTACCCGTGGTATCCATTGACTGGGTGAGCCTGTTTGCTGGTGTTAAGTGCTGTTCATTCTTTTGGACAGAGGAAACTCTTCCTTTCCTACAGAGTCGTGACCAAGGCCTCCCCCAGGAAGTCTCAGCTATTGAAAACCACTTAAACATAGTAGGATGTGACACAGCATCAATAAACATAAGGCTGATTTCTCCCTTGGGAACAGAAGAGACTCTACTATTCTTCTTTGTGAAAACTGACTCAGACAGGAAACCACATGAGAACTGCTCAGCTCATGTTTAGTGTAATCATGAGCTGGAATAGGAATACTCATCCTACATTTCCAGAATACATGGACTGTCCTAATTGTTGCATGAATTTGAGAAGATGATTGAAACTTTATATCTGTGCTTGGAAGTGAGGTGGAATCAACCGTCATGAACATGGTAGAAGAGTATGAATGAGCAGGTATGTTCTTACAGCAAGTGGTAGTGAGTAGAAATGGGCTGCTCAGACTGCAGAGCACCTTATTACTAGGCTTGGTTGGAATACAGAGAAATAGGTGTCCCTCAGAATTTTATATTCGCAGGCAATGCAGCATACTTTCATGTGACTTGCACTGGAGGAGAAACAAAACTTAAGTGCATTTATTGATAGTACGAGCCCAGCAATCCTAGTGAACCTTTTCAGCTTTACCAAAGGTGATAGACACACAAGGGGAGGAGGAGGTATTATTTCCAGCACTAATAGCCTATGATCTTTTTATGGTTTAAGCCCAGTCAGTAACTCAGAACCACACAGCCACTCACTCACTCCTCCACTTTTTCCTCCCCCCACTCCTGGAGGAATGGGGAGTGGAATAGAAAGAATGTAACTCCCACGGGTTGAGATAAGGTCAGTCCAGTAACTAAAGTATAACACAAAACACTACTGCTACCACCAATAATAATAATGATAAGGGAAATAACAAGGGGAGAGAATACAACTGCTCACCACCCACCAGCTGATACCCAGCCAGACCCAAGCAGTGATCTGGCCCTTCCGGGTAACTCCCCCCAGTTTATATACTGGGCATGATATGCTGCAGTATAGAATACCCCTTTGGCTAGTTTGGGTCAGGTGTCCTGTCTCTGCCTTCTCCTGGCTTCCCCTCCTCCCTGGCAGAGCATGAGACTGAGAAAGTCCTCGGTCAGAGTAAACATTACTTAGCACCAACTGAAAATATTGATGTTATAGGCGTTACTCCCAGGCTGACAGTCAAAACCACAGCACTGCAGCAGCTACTAAGAAGGAGAGAAATGACTGCTACTTCTGAACCCAGGACAGACCTTAATCCAGCAGAATGAAAGGGGCAAACTTCTAGGTTGAACTGCAAAGGATTGCCACATGTAACCTCCCAAGTGGTTAATGTTAGACTGAAATAAGTGAGCTGCTTAAAGAATAACCCTGTTCTGGAGCATTGCTACTTTAGCGTTATCCATGTCTGGCATTGTGTTATGAAGGCAATTTTTGCAAGACTCTACATTCTTCCTGAAAATTTCTTAAGGAGTTGTTTATACTGCAGAAGCCATATGGAAACCCTTTGACTTGGCATCCCTGCTAATGGGGACATACCTTGTGGGACAACAGTCTGCAAGGTGCCACCAAGCCCATAACCTTGCCCTATAAGGTCACCATAGGGAGTGGGAAGTGTTGTGCTTGCAGTGTGTGCGTTGATGCTGAGAAGGTGGCTGTGCCAGGCCCGGAGGAGGGAGTACCAAAGTTGTTTAGTTTTTTTTGGAAAGATACTAGACATTTATTTTTAAACATCTGGGATGAGCATCTGGTTAGGTACAATCTTGAGACTCCTATCATAGAGCAGGACATACAGAGTTCTCCATGGGAGTAAATATGCATGCTCATCCCTTAACAGATTTCCCACATCAGATTGCCCTGGGATGATGTTCTGTAAGCTTGACTTCCCCAGTAATTCAGTTCTTGATCCTAAAGACACCAAACATCTGTGCTTCTCATTCAAGTTGGGTACTACAGATACTCCATGATCAATGTTCACATCATGAGTGTTATTCCCAAATAATGTCTGTTAAAGAAAAAATACTTATTACTAAGGGCAAGAAATAAAAAAGATCAAAAGACCCCATATTGAGGTCTAGGGGTCAGAGAGGGAATGACCTATGAGAATACTAGAGGAATGTGTGAGGTTGTCATGTTAAAACATCATTTAAATAAAGCTTTAAGATTATATCACTAAAATAGCTTTTCGCTTAGGAATGGAAAGAAAAGCTGAGCTGGAAGGTTTTGCAAGTGTAATTCTTCTTTGTTAATAAGCTGACAAACACCACCAAGATGTGCGATCATTAACCTTATTCCTTGAAAGCATGCAAAAAACAATAGAAACAGGCAAAGAACTGTCAAGTTCAGCATCAAATTTGCACCCAGGAGTCCTTCTATGCAAGTCCAACCCAGTTGGGCTGAGGAGGATGGTAAAATAAAATCTGAATTGTGCTTTCAGAAACATAAAAGCCTGATCCAAGTCCACTGGAGTCAGTGGGAAGACTCAGATTTCCATCAGTGGGGGATGAGACAGGTTTTGGATCATATTCTGCTTGAGCTGATCACAAAGAGTTTGATTTATCTTTCTTCCTGTTTGGTCACTTGTTATTTTTTTTTTCCATGCATTTTTTTTGTTATATAACATAATGGTGGGAACCAACCTTCAGCTTCAGGGTTACACACTATATATATACTACACATTTAACTGTTTTATCTTGGTCTTCGCATCTTAGTGTTTTTTTTAATGACAACCTATTCACCCCAAGAGCACTCGAGATTAAAGTATTTTTGTAATTACTTTCTGCCAGTGGGAAACAATTAATAGGAGCCTTTATCTCCCAGCTTCCTTTGAGAATTTTAATTTTCCCTAAAGACCCAAAGTGTTTGTGTGGCTGATGGGGTTGCCATGGTACTGGGTTCAAGTGTCTTTGTCCCAGGTGGGAAACATACGAGGAAGAAATGATTTGGGAATTGCTCCTGGTTGCCTGGGAATGAAACCCTGGAATAGTAGGTAGATGAATAGGAAGACTATTGCCTGCTTCGAAGACCTCTCTCAGCACTTCCCAGAGCACATTAGTGTTTCTTAGAGATGCCGTCGTGCTAGAAGGTGTGTGAATTCTTTCTCAGCAGTTTTTCATGACCTGTGTTGTGGTGAGGGCATTTAGGTACCATAAGTAAAGCAGCCAAGTTTGTGTATCAGTAGTAATGGGGATTGATTTCATTGGAAATTCAGGACACCCCATCTTGTAGCATGCTCTGTAACAATATAGGTATTCTTGTGTAAGTTGTATTGATGGTGATAACCTGTGTGGGCCCTTGGCTAAACACATCCTACCTCTTTACCTAGAGTTGTTACAGCTTTGGCTTTTAAATCAGCCTTCCCCTATAAAATCAAAATTTAATAGGATTCATTGAAGTTCTTTTGAACCAGGGTATCCTTGAGGTCCCTTCAAGCCTAGTATTCTATGTTTATTGATTTAATATTGGTTTGTGGAGTTAGTTTTCTTCCTTTTTTTTCCAGGTGTAAGTTTACTTAATCGAAGGACAGGTACTCAGCAAAGTTCTTTCCAAACAGGAATAGCACAGCATGGTACAGAGGCAAAATAAGTGTTGGTGATGGATGAGGAAAAAAGAGATGGGATCTAAGGAGGAGGAGGAGAAGTGGGAGGAAAAATAATGAGAAAACCATCAAGCCCTTCTAGAAATGGAAGTAGACGGGTAATATCTTTTAGTGCAATGGAATTGGAGCCCTCTCCAAGGGCTTGAGTGTGTGCTCACACTGCAGACGGAAGTGTGCTCTCAGCCTGGTTAGGCATAACCTGAACTAGATTTAACCTCCCCTGCCTGGGTATCAGTATCAGCCAGTACAACTGTGGAATCAACTGATGACCACAAAACATAACCCAGAAGCTGTGTATATTATGTGTGGGGTGGTGCAGTTCAGCAATGAGTTGCTAGAACTCAGTGATGACCATCAGTATCTTCCTGTATGTAGCTATTTACATCCAGATTCAAGATGTAAAACCAATTCAGTTCTTCCCTTAGGTGATCATCCAAAATTTGTGACACAAATGGAATAAAATTAAGGTGTTTGTCATAGAATCATAGAATAGTTAGGGTTGGAAAGGACCTTAAGGTCATCTGGATCCAACCCCCCTGCAATGAGCAGGGACACGTCTATAGACTTGAATAGATACTTTATTCTAGAACACCTCTCAGTTCTCTTTGTGCACCTATCTGCTTGGCTGCTGTGGCTCAGCATGGTAACTCAGCAGTTGTGTTCTCAGTATTTCCAAGGATGGAGATCCCACAGCCTTTCTGCACCTTTGTTCAGCACTTGCTTTCCCTCATTGTATTTTTTACCCTCCTAATTGGAATTTCCCTTGTTCCAGGTAATGTCAATACTTCTTATTCAGTGAAACCTTTTTGAACAGTAATGATCACTTGTGTCCAGAAATTCAGTAGGCAATGAGGTAACTAAGTATTTCCTGGCCGATTCACCATCCAGCCTTGACTTTTCACTCTTGGTTTAATAATTGCCCTACATGAAAGGTTGAGTTAGTACACAACAAGCACTTCCATGACATGTTAGACAGCAGGGCTGAATGTGTAGCCAACCATAGCCTGCTGCAATCAAAAAGGTCTTTGGCAAAGCTAGGAATAGAAACTAGAGTTAGTAAGATGTAAGTAACAAAATTCAAGGTACAGCCAAGAAATTATTTTCACAAAGTGCATCTCTTCAGACCCACTGCACTGCTGTCAGTGAGGCAGTGATAAAGAAAGTAAGGTGCTTGGACAAAGAGTCCCTTCATTGTAGCCAGAGAATTATAAGTTATAAAATTAATATAAGATCCACAGTCTGTGCTGTACAGCCTGTATCCTGTTTGCTCTGTGTTTGAGTAAAGAAAACTCAGACTTCATAGCTGAGGAAAAGCTTGTAAATTATTTTTAAGAAAGAAAGGAAAAACTTGAGCAAGAATGGATCAAAAGCAGTCGAAGGTGACTTATGTGCTCTGTCTGTGTCAGGGAGGTTGTGCTCACCTCCCGATGTTGGGAGGAGGGACATCCATCTGCTTAAGTCATCTTCAATTCTTGGCAATAACAAAGGAAAATTGTTCTTAAATAAAACTGAAGGTAAAGGCTCGATTCCAGATGCAGGCACCCAAAGCCAGAGTAGTAAAACACACAGAAATCTGTATGAAGGGAATATGAAAAAGATGGAGAAAGGTCAGTACATGCAACTTGCAGCCTATCCAGTGCCTATACAGTATCCCTGGAAAAAATCCTTATGCCCCCAAATTGCATAGGAAGAGGAAAACTTTCAACAAACAGTGGTGATAATGGACAGCAGAGTGTTTTAAATACTGTATAAGCAGCTGAAGGGACCCTGTTTCATTTTTCTTATAATATTCATAAAGCTCCTTAGAAGTGTAGACATGCCAAGGTAAGGAGCACCCTTTGTGCCCTTCTTGCTTGTCTTCAGCATAATGGGCAATCCCAGGGTCATGTTAGAGAGAAGCTTCACCATTGCCTCCAATGTTAAACCCTGCACATGGTACTTTGTAATGGTAAATACTAGAAGCACTCTGTGTCTTCTCCTTAGCGCAGCAGTTGCCAGAGCTGGTATTGTGCTGTGTGGAAGCTCTGAGTAACTAAATGGAGATGATCCTTTTTTAAAGCTGCCTGATTCCCAAAATGAGATTAATAGTGTCAGCTAAACATATAATGAAAGAACAATATGCTCTTGGCAAGATTTTATAGTATCACAGACTGCTTTGAGTTGGAAGGGATCTTAAAGCTCATCCAGTTCCAACCCCCTGCCACAGGCAGCGACACCTTCCACTAGAGCAGGTTGCTCTATGTCCCTTCCAGCCTGGTCTTGAACACTGCCAGGGATGGGACAGCCTCAGCTTCTCTGGACAGCCTGTGCCAGGGCCTCGCCACCTTCACAGGGAGCAACTTCTTCCAAAGATCTCATCTCAATCTCCCCTCTGTTGGGTTAAAGCCATTCCCCCTTGTCTGTTCCTACATGCCCTTGTTCAAAGCCCTTCTTCAGTGTTTCTTGTAGCCCCTTTAGGCACTGGAAGCACCTCTAAGGTGTCTTTGGAGCCTTCTCTTCTCCAGGCTGAATAAGCCCAGCTCTCTCAGCCTGTCTCCAGAGCATCTTCGTTCCCATTTGCCAGTTCCATTCCTATTGTTTGAGGTGAGAGGCGAGGAGAAGCTTTGAAGGGAAGTGTAATGTTCATATAGGTAAAGAGATGTGTGTGTGAGGTGGTTAAAAAGGCTTTGCAGCAGGCTGGGTAAAGAAGGGATGGGAGCAGAAAGACCAGGGCTGTGGTACCCAGTGTGTGGGAAGGATTCCTTCCCTGAGCTCCATCCAGCATCTGCCTCCTCATACTCACTTGCCATGGGCCATAAAACATAGTATGCAGCCAGATGGGCTCTGTCTGAGAACACACTCTAATTGGAAGCAGAAGAGCTGTCTTATCAATCTATGAGAATGAGAGGTCAGGAACATGAGGAAATGAATCCTCCCACATTTTGTGGGGGCCGGCGCTTGTGGATGTGTTTTACATGTGCATCATAGAAAATCAGGGCTGAAATGTAATACTATGAAAGCAGCAAAAGTCTCTGTCACTGGAAGAAAGGACCCTTTTCGTTTGACAGTTGATTTTCATAATCTCTGTCTTTGATGGGAAAATGAATTAAAGTGCAGCAGTTTGTGCCGTCATAGCAAATGTTAATTTTCATACTGTTGCTGTGTTTTCTTCTCCTGAATTTTATGTGTGTTTGGCCTAATTCCCCATTGTGAAACCAGTGTTTAGCAAGTTTGTTGGTAAGCGTATTTTGAGAAAGCTTTTAAAAATGCAGAAATAGGTTAAAAAATCCAAACCAAGAGGGAACTAGGCAACTTAATTCAGTTTATACCTTTGGAAATGTCTGGATGTGACATAGTCATCCCTCATTTGTGATAGAGAAAAAGGAAAACTGATTCTGTGTCCTGCCATACTGCAGGTATTGCCCTGAGATATCCCCTAGAGCTGCATTTGTCTGCCTGGTTTCCATTTGTCCCACTAAACCACTGAGTAGATGATAAGAATAAGCTTATATTGCTTGTCTTATGTGGGGTGACAGTGCTGGGCAGCTGGTGGGAATGTGTAAGGAAATGACTAGCGTGAGAATATTGTCCTTGCCATTAACTTTGCTCCCAGTAGACCAAGTTCCTTAAAATCCATTTGTAGGTTACAGAAGTGCATAAATCCTTCCAAAATGCAGTAGTAAAACACCACAGAGTAATAGCGTGACCAGCTGTTGTTTGCTCTGAAAACGGTGGGTTTTTGTTTGTTTGTTTTTTTGCCAGAACACTTTGCCTAATAATTCTTCTGCATATTGTAACAATGTGGGATAATGTCATCAAGCTAGTTGGATTCTGGAGGTTATTAAAAGATACACAAGTCTGAGTCTGCAGTTTGAGTTGGAAAAGAATGAGTTACTATCTGAGAGATGGTGGCCTCTCCTGCAGGGGCGGGGAGAGCTGGATCAAGCTCTGTCAAACACTGCATGGTTTTGGAAGAAAACCCAGCCAGTGATGAAGAGCTTGCTGGCTCCTACCTTCAGGGGTAGCCAAGGAAAGCTAGTTGTTTGTGCATCTTCCTTTGCCTTATGACCAGCAGTAACTTTTGTTAAGCATTCCCTGGAATACAAGCACAGGCTTGGGTGCCTCTCCGGTGCACCCTCCAGAGTATCAACACTCCACCCAGATAACAAGCAGGCTGCTGCACTGGAAAAGTTAGTGACATGCATGTCAGAGAGCAGGTTTATCCCAGACCAGGATGGAGTACCTAAATGACTCAGTAGACTAATGAAGGTAGAATTGGAACACAGTTTTCTGTCCTTCCATTTCTTCTCTACCCTTCTGTATGTCAGGGAAAAATGACTTTGTGGGGTTCAGCAGGAGTTGAGGTTCACAACTCATGTGTAGGTAAAAGCTCTACTTGCTTTTGTTAATGCAAGGGACTCTGTTCATCAGGTGGTAGGAAACCATAAGATTTTTCTCCTTCTCCCATATTCCTGTATGGGCTACCTAACTGTGGACCTACATGTCCTATCCTAGGCACCTGGATCAAGTTGGATTCATGCGCTCCTGCCTCTGGGGGGTACAGGGAGTGATAGGAGTGAGAGTATGGAATGGACTCAGGAACTCTGGTGGTATTGTTTCCATTTGGGAACTAGTGAGCTATAGCTAAACATCAATGGGTTCTGGCATTTTAAGTAACTTTCTATTTGCAGCAGGAACAGAAAGAAATTGGATATTTTTCCTGCATAAAGCTTTGGGGTGTTTGGCGCTCTTGTCCTAGCAGGCAGCAGAAGATGCTTTTCTTATGTCTTTTTGAAGGCTGCTGTTAGGCTGAAGATCCCTGAGTGGTGAAGCTGAAAAGGGTTACAACTGGGCACAGCCCTGTGTTAAGAGCATTGCCGTAGAGAATTAAATGCAGTGGTCCAAATTAGCATCAGCTGTGTGTTAAAAAGCCTATTGGAGACATCAGTACAGTCTGATTGCTTTTGATCTTGATAGCAGGAGGAAACATTAGGAAGTGCACATGTTCCAGGAGGACTTATAGTTGTGCTTCTCTCTGCTCAACAGTAAATCTGTTAGTGATGTTAAGATAAGAGGTAGTAGTAGCTTCATTAATGATTCACAAAGGTTGAAGTGTGGTATGATGGTCAGTAGCAGGTTTGTGGCTGTTTCCTGCCCTGGAGCATCTCATTAACCCTCTGGGCCTAAAATTTTTGGGTGTTTCCTCTCCCTTTCATGTGAAGGTTAATGTTGTAATCATTTACTAATTGAGTATATATACTCTATTCCCTTAGGGTCAGTCTCTTCTTGAGCATAGTTCTAACATGCTGTGGAGCGGTGTGCCCATGCCTCAGAAAATCCATGCAGGGCAGATACTGAAAGCCTGTGATTTTTAGGAGGCAGGTTCCTGCAGTCCAGCATTCCTGTTTGCCACCATGGACCAAGCAGGAATGAGCTTAATGAGTTGGCTCAGATTGGGCCCTGGAGCTCTTCCAGCAGCTTGGCCAGGGTAGGAAAGATGTTCTGCAATGATTAGATGAGAGGGGACGCCAAGGAAGAGGTGAAGATGCTGAGAATACTCTGAAAGCAGCTTGAGCAGAACCAAAACCCAACAAACCTTTCCAGCAGCTGGAAAGCCTCCTTTATCTCTAGTATTCCTTTAGAGTCATTAGAGCATCACAGAATGGTTTGGGTTGGGAGGGAGCTTAAAGCTCATCAAGCTCCATCTAGGTTGCTGAATAGTTTCTGATGCTTCACTATTTTCCATAAGACTAACAGGTAATCAGAATCCCAGGCTCCCTCATTCAGGGATGGATCCAGTATTTGCCCTACTATCTAGAGCTTCCAACTACTGGATACAGCTCAGTGATGGGGTACCTGGGGCATCTGCAGCAGTGCTTGAATACAAAGGGAACTACCCTGGAAAGCTGGGCAGGAGTAAGGCAAGAAGCAGTTTCAGAGACGCCAGTTGACGCAAGAATCTTGAATAAACAACATAGTCACAACTTTATTGAAAGTGGTCTTGAACTTTAAGTTGTTAAGAAATTATTTTGTACAATAAGGAAAAATTTTTGGATTGTTGAAAATTGTGACAATTTCATTTTATGGAGAACATGAGTAACTGATTCTCACAAGTGGAAACAGTTGGAAACCCAAAATGAATACCTCTCTCACATCACATTTGCGTTACCTTTCTTCTTATACAGAATGTATCTACAACTTGATGCTTTTGTCCTCATTGATATGTGTTTCACTTAGGTCTTGGACTTCCTGAGTCCAGCTAGATATCAGTGTCTTCTGCTTCTTGCATTTTTGGCTATAGAGCCCTCACGCATGGGAGCAGAGCTGCTTCAAATTCCAAGTGTCAGATAAGAGTTTACTTGTTAATTTTCCTAATGCTCTTTCATTCTCATGTGTTGTTTCCTCTTGATAGGTTACTTGGTTTAGGCATCTTTTATTATTACCAAAGCTCAGTTTGCCATATTTCTGAAAGATTTAGCTGATTCTTCTAGACTGAGAGTAATTCCAAGTATATCTGTTGCTGTAATTTGATCTTTGGTAAAAGCTGTTTTGAAAATCCCTGAAAAACATCCTAAAATGAAAGGGTAACTCGTTATGCTCTTAGCTTACAAAGAAAACATAATTGATATCATCACAGATTCTGTAAATAATATAATATTTTGTTGATTTTCAATGAAAGACCCTTATTTCTTTTATAGATATGTGATAGCAACAGAAATACAGTTCACAAAATAATTTATTACATCATTTATTTTTTAACCAACACTCAGTGTCCAGGAACTGTATCATTAATTTCAGTAACTCTTGCAAATAGCCTGTCCCTAGCAGCCCTTGAAACTGCACTACCATATTACTGGGTTCTGCCCACGTTCTTCTGCAGCCAACTAGATGGGGATTTAATCACAAATCACAAATGAATTTGCAAATAGATGCATTTGAGTCTCTGCTTTGGCATTTTCATGGTATTTCTCAATTTGCTTTCATGAGGTTGATGCTTGATTTATTTTAAGTACTTTTTCTTAATCAGTTTGCAGATTTTTCCCTGCTAAGGATAAGTAACAATGTATTTTCATTCCTTCCAGCACTTCAAAACCTTCCAAGTTGCTGATGCCCAGAAAAAAAGAAATCTTCCCTTAGTTACAGGGTGCTCTTTAATAGGGAGCACAAGGTGGGATAAATCAATTAAAAGAGCCTGGTATTCGAGTGACCAGCAGTTCAGGTCACATCATGCCATCCCTGTTTTGGTGGTTGATCATTCATTAAGTTAATTGGCCAGAGGCCACCAGAGCTCTGACCTCACAGATCTGCTTTGTTTGCTCTTTTGTCCAACGGGCTTTTTATTTCTGCTGGCGAGACAGATTCATCATTCATATTTAATTTTTTACATCTGAAGTTTGTCAGGCTGCTTGGAAAAATAGGACATCTGGGCATCCCATCCACTTTCTATTTGGAAACATCTGCATCGTTCTTAGGAACTTCTTAGCAGCACTGCAGTGAGCAGATGCATTACCTTTCCATCTCCATGCTGATTTACCATTGCTGATAGTGATAGAAATTCAGTAGGCCCTAAAACCAAGTGCTTGTTTCTTGACCAGACTTTTTAATACCATGTACTTAGGATGCCTTTGTGTTTGTTCCTGTGGAAAGAATAAACCTGTGGCATTTGGGAGGGGGAAGTGATAGAGAAAAGCTGCAGGGTCTCCATCAGGTAATTTGTCGTCTGTACCTATAGGATTTAAAACTGCTGCTTGATTTTAGCTTTTACTTCATTTCAGTGCTACTTCCTTCCTTTATTAACCATGTTAAGAGAGATAACCTATTGATTTGTACAAATATTTAATTGCTTGAAGGTTACTCCTGAGTTTGTTGGATACACTAATAATGCTTTGGTTGGGATTTTCCCCTAAGAGGGAAGCTCAGTAAACAATTACACTGAAAATTAATTTTTTTCTGAAGACTCATAGAGGAGAATTTCAAAGTGGAAACCCATTTCTATTTGAACAGATTGGTGCTATTTAACTCTGTGCTTCCTGTGGTGTCATACACACCTTGAATGATGGTAATGCTGTCAGCAAATCTTCCTTTACCCAGAACTTGCCTCATGGTCTCAAAAACACTCAATTGGGTCTGCCTTGAACTTAAAACCAGTAACATTCAATATGAAGCAAAGCCAATATGTTTATGTTATGTTTACAGACCCATGATGTTTAAATCCTTGTGTGTTTTCTTGTTTCTTTTTGCCCTGGGTTCAGCTGTAACAGTTACTTTTCCCCTTAGTAGCTGGGGCAGTGCTGTGGTTTTGACTTTTTCGGGGGGGAACAACATAGATAACATCGATGTTTTTAGTTGTTACTCAGTAATGTTTACTCTGACCAAGGACTTTTTCAGTGTCATGCTCTGCCAGTGAGGAGGGTCACAGGAAGCCAGGAGGAAACAGAGACAGGACACCTGGCCCAAACTAGCCAAAGGGGTATTCCATACCACAGCGCATCATGCCCAGTATATGAGCTGGGGGGAGTTAACCAGAAGGCTGAGATTGCTGCTCAGGTCAGGCTGGGTATTGCTCATCAGGTGGTGTGCAATTGTATCGTGCATTACTTACTGTTTTCTTTTCTTTTTCTCCTTTTAGTTTTATATTCTCTTCCCTTGTTATTTTGCTTATCTTTATTGCTGTTAGCAGTAGTAGTTTTGTATTATACCTTAATCACTGGACTGTTCTTATCTCAACGTGTGGGATTTACATGCATTTGATTCTCCTCCCCATTCCTCCCAGAGTGGAGGTGGGGAAGAAGGGGAAGAGTAAGCAAGTGGCTGCATGGTTCTGAGTTACTGGTTGGGCTTAAACCATGACACTTATTCAGATGCTCTGTCAGGTACCATGCTGTTATATTTTTCCCATTTTTGTCCACACTAAACCATTGCCTCCATATCGCAGTCTGAGTAAGCAGTGTGGAATGACTTTATAAGTGCATGAAATATTTTTAATCTAGCTATTTAAACACAAGTGTTTCAAATTAGTTGATAAAAACATATCTCCACACCGGTAACATGCGTAAAGTAAATGAACAGATGGGAAAGCTGGAATTCTGGCTCCAGTTCAAAGGAAACTGAGGCAACAGCTGTTTCCACGGCAGGGGAAGCCGAGTTCCAGGAAGGACAGATAGCTCTTTTGCTGGGCAGGGAGTTCCCTCAGGTGCTTTTCCTTGGAAGAGCAGAGTTGGACAACAGGAGCCTCTATGACACCTTTCAGTTACTTGGGACATCATAAGCTGTGCTCAGCACCTTCTATGAAGTCTCTAGCAGATGCTTTGTCTCACTAGTGATAACATTGAATTTCAACTAGCATAACTGGGAGCTGACTTGTTTTTTTCAGTTGATAAACATGGTATTTTTTGTTCTAAATGATCTTTTTGCTCTGGTTGTTGTCTGCCTAGTTTAAACCCAGGAGGTTGTTTGTGCAGAACATAGAATCATAGAATAGTTAGGGTTGGAAAGGACCTTAAGATCATCTAGTTCCAACCACCCTGCCAGGGCAGGGACACCTCCCACTAAACCATGATGCCCAAGGCTATGTCCAACCCGGCTTTGAACACTGCCACTGATGGAGCATTCACAGTTTCCCTGGGCAACACATT
>JASSUY010034381.1:0-13793 GCA_032466535.1 Forpus xanthops
AAGGCTGCTATGAGGTCTCCATGCAGCCTTCTCTTCTCCAGGCTGAACAGCCCCAACTTCCTCATCCTATCTTCATAAGGGAGGTGCTCCAGTCCCCTGATATGTACATTTTGTGATGTTTTTACTGGTAGTTTCACATTATTCCCATTTCTAAAATTTTGTTCACTGTGGAAGACCTTTCCATGAAGTTCATAAAGGAAGTTACATAAAACCAAATTTAACACACATACAAGACATAAAGCCTTATTTTAGAAGAGCTTCTTGTATATAAAAAACCCTCCTTTTTAAACCAAAATCCTAACAACATGCTGCAAAGTCTTAATGAAAATTCTCATGTAAAAAATTCGTTCCAGCACTTCTGACAATGTTTCAGATGAGACTTTAACTCTTGTGAGGAAAATTCAGGATTCAAAATCTACAGAACTGGATTTGCTTGTTATTTTTTTACATGCTTTAATTTCTACCTCTAATATGCAAATTGTTACATCATAGCTATGATATGCATTATCCACACTGAAAATGTTTTATTTTGTAATTCTGTAGTCCAGAATTATATTTGAATGTGTATATATGGCACTACACAGACACAAACACCTACACACTATCCAAAGCTTAAATGAAGGCTCAGTTCCAGCTGTCAAAGAGAAATATTCAAATGTAACAGCTATTCAAATGCACCAAAGCAAATAGCCTACACTTTCCAAAGTTATCCAAAACAAAAAAAAAAAAGCCTACAACAGAACAGTGTAGTCAGTGCTCTTAAGAATTAATAAAATTAGCCTAGGGTTAACAGTTGAGGCCTGTAGGAACCCAGTCCATTCACAAGTGGGTTTTTTCCAAGTCAAACAGGTAACAAAACGGTAACGCGGAAGTTGCCAGAGTAACTGAAGTATTTACCTTATCCTTCCCTATAAATCATCTGTTCCCTTGGAAAGAGGAGAAATTAAGTCAGACAGTTTAGTTGCTGACTACTAGCTCTCCAGTTCTGTTTTTGCTCCCATGGTAACTTATGCAGCATCAGGAAAAACAAATAAAAAGGATCAACAACAACTAAGGACAGAAGTGCTATTTCACGATAACAAAAAAAGCTAATAGACATAAATTACAATGTCAGAGGTCCTGTGTTAGAAGTCAAAAACAAGTCTGTGAAAATAACCACAGAAGTATGCTCTGAAGCACTGAACTCTTCACTTATAAAAGAGCCTGCACAGCATGAAAACTCTTCATCCAGTAAAAACCTTCTTCCCTCTTTTTAAGTAAGAACATATATATACATACATATATATACTGCCATACACATAGCTGCCACTTACTTGCTCCTGCGCATCTGCCACCATAACAAATGAGCTTGTCCCAGCTTACTTTAGAACAGAAATAGCTTCCGTTTTCCCTGGGTCTTTTGTTTGTTTGTTTGTTTCTGAGAAGCTCAGCCTTGAATTGCCACAAGCAGCAGAGATTAAATCCAAAGTATCTTCCACAAGTACTATCCAGCCACAGTTACACCCGGCCACTGTCTCAACTGAGAGAAAACAGAGAGGTTGCTGATAGGCCAAAACTTTAACTATGTCTCTGCCAGTAAAACACAGCAAAATTAAGGGATCCTTTTGGTCTGTGCATTTGGTTTAACACATTTCTTCTGAATGCTTTTCTACTTTGACCCTGGAAATTCCAGCCTACTTCTGGCCTACAATCTTCTAGGATTCTATTTTTTTCCCACCATGTTTCCAGCTAGAAACTCTAGCTTTAGAGAGGATTACATATATCAATATTTACTTAATATTAGTGACACCACAACATGCAGCTCAAGGCTGTTTCTGATCCATGTAAAATGTACACATTCAGGCTAAGGACTAGGTATGTAATGTGCTATCTTCATCCCTCCCCTTCCAATTTTGACAATATTTTGAGATGCAGACTATTTTAGAAATGCATGAGGCTCTTCTTATCAGCTATGGCGCTAGGAGAATTTATTCAAGAAGCAGAACAAAAATACCTTCTTCCCCAGAATTTCCTAGAACTGAAGAGAAGGTAAAGAAATACTTAAATGGCACGGGTGGGGTAAAAACTGAATTTGCAAATATCACACATTATATACCCAAAGACTAAATGTACACATGCAGAGAGAGGGAAGGAAAGAGATATGGGAAAAATCTGTAAGGTTGAAATTACAGTACATAAGATTATTCTCTATTGCATTATGTTAATGGAAGAACACATATTAACAAACTCAATGCAAAAATAGCACAGTAAGGATCCAAGAATAAAGGACAGCATAATCAGTAATGACTGAAAAAACTGCGGTGAACAATCACAAACTAAAGCTGATTATTTCTCAATCCCTCACGTAACTCTATATTAATTCAAGTCTTCGAAGAATGTTCATATTTTTGGCATCCTTATTATTCCACCTACGTATCAAAGACGCAAAACATCAAATATTAACAAAAATTAAATTAACAGCAACTAATTCAGAATAAAGGACCATCTACACAAGTAATAAGCATTTCGAGAAAGAACAGAGGTATATATCCTTCTCTAAGAAAGCAGAAATATGAAGATTTAATAAACTAACACTGCATTTCAATCACCACATTCAGCGGCCACTGATAAACACATCTTCTATTAATATATCTAATCATCTAAAGTGTGTTGTAATTTTGCTCTTCACAGCATCCAAACATCATTCCACAGTGCAGCCCACCAGAAAGTGAAAAGGGCTACCTCCTGCTTTATGCCAATAAACCAAATAGGTTTTGTTAGTTCCAATATTGCATTTCAGTCATATCTGAGATGCAAGAAAAATTTCTTTTCTATTTACGTTACTATTCCAAACGTGAATTCACAGCACTCGGTCATAGCCCAAGCTGAAGACCTCTATATACCCTCATATTATAATGGAAAGTGTTCCAAAACTGATAATTCCTTTCAGTTTTATTTGCTTTTTTATTCTACTTGACAAGGTGACCTGAATTAGTATGTCCTCAATGCTTTCTGGTTTGTCTTTTTATTTTTCTTCCTCCAGTAATGTGACAAACTTGCATTGTGACTGCCGCTGAACGGATGTTTTTAACAGAATTATGCATTATGACTCCAATACCTCTACATGATGGCAGGTAATTAATTTAGAACCCATTACAGTGTATGTTTATTTCATGCTATTCTCCCTGCTCCTCTCTGCTCCACGTGCACTACTTCAAATTCATCAGTGATTAATTTCATACAGCCACTTAGTTTCCAAGACACTTCCAGCTCAGTTTGATCTTTTATAAGCATGGTGGTTTTCTTTAACAGATAAACTAAGTCTGTACCCTATAAGCTCCTTTAAAATTACATCCTATTAATTAAAAAAAAATCCCACAACATAACCAAGCAATCAAAAAATGGGACATCACTCATTGTAAAGGCAAACTACCCAACAGCAGAAATCAACACGTTTCATGAATTAGAAGTACATTGTTTGCAACAGCTCAAAAGGTCTTAACTAGTGTGAGGCCTTAACTTATTTCCAATCTGCATGTGGTTGCTGCATTTTCAGAGTAAAATTTAGTAAGTCAAATTTTCAGTTAACCAAAATCTACAAAGAATTTGGTGAAACGTATACGTGAAGTAATCTGATGCCCTTCTTCCTACATAATGAAATATTTCAGAGTCAGTTTTGCATTTTTCTGTTCATAAAAACTAATACATATATTCAATAAACTTTTATTATTATACTGCAAGGTTATAGCCAGTAGACTCAGGTCTAGACAGACCTGATCACCACACCAACTGCAAAAGAAATTGAAGAAAGAAAATGAAAGCCCCATTATGCCCTTTTTTTCAGGGCAACTGGTTAAGTTTGAATAGATTTGACCTGAAAAACAGGCATTAACCAATTCTATGATTGTCTTTCCATGGCTAGCAAGACAAGCAAACAACTTGTAAGTACCAGTCATTTGCTTGCCATCTTACATTTTTCTCAAGAAGGGCCATCATAAAATTTAGAATTAAAAAATACCAATTAAAAAATGTGACAGTAAGTCATACCAGCAGCTATCCCTTATCAAGCCAAAGAAACCTTTCAACACAGTACTAGATCACTGCACATTCAAAATGACACATAAATCTTGATTTCTAGCATCAGCAGTAACATAACTAAACAGGTAACTTCTCCAAGCTGTTCCTTTATTTCCATTAGGCTAGCAAGAACTATCTACCTATCTAATGCTGTACTCAAACAGGGGTCACTGTGCATCTTCAAATTGGCTAAGTCCTAACATAATAAAATGCAGCTTTTACACCTAAGCATCAAATATTGCACACCTCATTCTTCTGAAGCACCTCTGATGAAAAAAAAAAAAAAAACAAAACAAACCCAAACACATTTAAGGGTTTGTTACTGCTTTCCACAATCAGCAGTTCTTGCTAAACAACATATTACAACTAGCAGTGCTATTTTTGACCAGGAATACTGATTTACTATTTCTGGATCACCTTCTCTGTCATGGGTCTCCCCCAGAAGTTAGCATATGGCGTTTTCCTAGAAAATCTGAAGTTACTATTATAAAGAATCAGACTTGAAATCTGGCACTCAAATATATCTTTAAAAATCAAGCAAAATTTTGCAGAAAACTACAGATTGAGTTATGAATCACTCAAATTATATATGGAAATAGACACTTGTAAAGGTCTGCTAAACTAAAGAACAGGATTCTGTGTAAAAATATAGCACAATATAATGACCATCAAGATTTACACACATCACCAACTATACTAGCACTCAAATTATTGCTTATGTGGCTGGAAGCAGCAGGGATAACAAACACTGAAGAATAAACCCTTCTCCCAGTTCAAGTTTTATAAAATTAACAGAACACATGCCAGGTCTGTTGAGGGCAATAAATTAAGGGGAAAAAAAAAAAAAAGTAACTTGGCTTTACCAAGCATATTGGGAAACGCCACTTGCCTGAATTGTAAATGTCTCCTACAACATTCTACAACTGCTTACAAAGGCCGATAGTGATAAGACAAAGAGGAATGGCTTATAAATTCCAGAGGGGAGTTAGGCTAGGCACTGGGAGGTTTTTTACTGTGTAGGTGATGAGGCACTGGAACAGGCTGTCCGAGAAGCTGTGGCTGACCCATCCCTGGAACTGTTCAGGGCCACCTTGGATGGGCTTGGAGCAACCTGGTCTAGTGAAAGGTGTCCCTGCCCACAGCAGAGACAGTGGAACTAGATGGTCTCCAAGGTCCATTCCAACCAAAACCATTCTGTCATTCTACAAACATATAACACAGATCATTTCGTAGGACAATTGTTCATTTATTTATTTTAAGCACTTTGTAAGATATCAAAACTACAATAATTATATAAATTAAGCATTCAGAGGAAAAGAAAACGTGACTGTCCCCCCTTCATGCCTGTTTTATTATAAAGTCTTTACACTATTAACAGATCTCTCACAATACATAATTCATTTCCATGACTGCAAAAAGACTGTAGGCTACATTTAAACGATACTCTGTATAAACCACTTATATCAACACAATAAACTTCGCAATATGCTGTGTATCCATTACATCACAATTGTTAACACCGAAAATTTATGGTAACTGCAAGAGTCAAAAGATTATAAATTCACCTCAATGATAATCAGAAACAGCCTGACACATAGAAAACATCTCTCAAAAAAAAAAAAAAAGCCAGGAAAGTATTTCAAGCTGCTCTGTATCATTATCACATACAAATAAAAAAAATAACCTAGCGTAATCTGTTCCTTTCAGTTCCTCACACCAGAAGAAAAGGGGTATTTTTATAACTGATTACACTTAACACTAGTTTTACCTTGAAATAAGTGAGTTCCTTCTCAGGAACTTCTTAATGCATCCATAAAAGACTAGTCCAAAACTAACACTGTGGACAAGGCTCAATCATGGAATACTTCCCACTCCTGTTCAGAAACACATCTAGGACAATGAAGCCAACTTTTAACATTTAAACCTTGGGGGTTGGAAATAAGGCCTGAAAAGCACTTCTAGAAAAGAAAACAAAGATGACAACTACAGAAAAATACAGCGCTAGTATCACACTTAAATGCCAAAAAATAAAACACCTTCAGTACAGTTAGTTGTCATTTTAGAAATATATTCTTAAGAGTCATAGAATCAGCTAGGCTGGAAAATACCTTTAAGGTTATCAACTCCAACTGTTACTCCAGGACTGCCAAGACCACCACTAAACCATGTGAAGTGGTTTTTCATCACTTCCAGGGACAGTGAATCTATCACTTCTCTGGAAAGCCTGGTTCTCCCCTTAAGATTTTTTTCTAAAATGCACTTCTCTAAAGACTCTTACATGCATTAAGTAGCAAGTAAGTTATAAAAAACAGCACTGTTTTTATTTGGTAGCAATCGGGGAAAAAAAAAAAAAAAAAAAAAAAAAAAAACACCCTTAACCTCCAAATCCTTCTCCAGTACATTCAAGGTATGACTATAACTAAATCCGAGTGTTTCCTCTATTAAGTTGCCAGAAAGATATAGAACTGATGGAATGTTTTACTTTCCCCCCCAGTAATCTATACTCTTTGCCTTTTATCAAGACTCTGAATCTCAACTTTCTTCCCGTTTCTCAGGCTTTCTTTGGAACAGTAGCTTTTTAACATGGCCTATATTGTATATTGACAATATGATGAAAAAAAAAAATTCAATCACTGTCTCCTGTTGTTTGATGTTGTCAATGATTACTAAGCAGACTATTCCCCTTCAGTGCTGGGGGTATCCAGGTGTTAGCTTTCACTTCTTTAGATGCTCACTTAAAAGCTGTTTCCCTGAAAGAGCCAAATGGGACTCCATTGTTTCTAATATTAGCTTGGGAATTCTCCTTGCTTTGGAAGCTCCTGTGTGTATGTTTCTGGCACTGCAGCTGCTGTAGAGGTTGGGTCCTCAGAACATCTAACTACTGAGCTCTCTTCTGCCCGACTTTTCTCCTAAACCACACAGCTGTGGTCTCAACTATCATCTCTGATCTAGCTCTTTCATTAACACTGAAAAGTAGTGAGGTGCTTAAGGGTAACCCAAAGGATGAAAAATCATCAGAGCTGCAATGGAAAAATACTGGTTTGCATTTCTTACAGTTGCTGTAACTACTCAGAAAAGACCACAGCTGTAGGGAGTGCTGGTATCTTTTATTGAATCAACTGATACAGCCTGGAGAAAAAAAAAAAAAAAAAAAAAAAAACAAAACAACCAAAACCTCACACATGTATGACTTATATTTTTAACTTGATGACTAACATAGTAAGGAACTTTCTTTAATGGCTTCCCATCTTCTGGATTCATATATATGAAGTAAGAATTTATTTACAATTTTCCTTTTGCCAGGCTATGAGGTAGTAACTTACAATATACTGGATCAAAAGATGTGTGAGAGTGGGCATTTTGGGTTTACTTTTATTCCCACAGTATGTTCAGAAAGCTGATTTTTATAGTAAAAGTATAATTCTCCTTTCAGAAGTTCCAGTCTCTACTGCAAACAAAGATACAGAAAAGTTACTAAAGTGAGTGTATAAACTAGTGGAAATGCTCACTTTATTTCTAACCTGGAAAAGCAAAACTGAAAAGGGGGATGGGAGGTGTCAACATTAATAATACACCCTATATGTATTACTAAACAATACTTCCAAGTATGTTTTTTTCACATTATAATGACAGATGACTTATCCATGCAAGAGTACAGTCAGTTCTAATACATCCACTATTTTCCCATATGATGCTCAGCAAGACTGTGCTTACTACTATTTTAATACATCATCCTTTCGTGTAATATAATCACATGCTACACTTCTGAGTTTTCCTCCAAAAGCACTGAGCATGCAATACACAAAAAAAAAAAAAAAAAAAAACCTACAAATTTCAGCAACTGTTACAAGGTAACCCTGGGTAAATGTTGAAAGATTTCTTACTCAGAACAACAAAAGCTACTGAAAGACTACAAAAGGTGGTTGATGTTACTTTTTTAGGCTGCTTTACATAACCAGAATTTGTATTTAAGATGTATGTTGCTGCTCACTGTTTCTTCTAAGCTCACAGTTTATCATTTTATTCAGCATTTCGTTAAAACTAAGTATTTAATACTGAAGCTGTTCTATGATGCAATTACAACTAAAATGAAAGGCTTCTGTGGCTGCAGTGACCAGATTTCAAATGAAGGTAGATCAATAAAAAAAAAAAAAAAAAAAAAAAAAAAACACCAAAAAAAAAACCTTAAGCACAGCCTCCATGTGTCAGTAGAATGGTTTATAATAGCTTGCAAATGACTGTGTGCTTGCTGTAACCAGCTGTTCTTAAATTATGAATATGCAACCAATTCATGTTAAAGCCAAATCCCAGCACTATTTCTACAGGGAAATCCCAGTAGTTTTTGCTTGTTCTACATGTTAGCTCTGTTAAGGATACAAATAGCAGTAAGCTTCAGAACACACAGGACCAAACTATCTGCATTTCATGCACTCAGTCCATTAGCACAGCAGGGGTTGTCAATCTCTAGAACTTTCCTATAACAGCTCAAGCAATACAACAATGATCTCTCAGCCAAAAAAAAAACCAAAAAAAAGCCCTCCACAGCATTGACGAAAACCCCTCTGCCAAGCTAATGCTTTTCTGCTTCAGCCAATCAGATGGTCAGCCCTGACCTGCTTGAAGGCTTGCATCAAGCTTCAAACACTTAAAAGCATCAATCATAAAAAAAAAAGACAGGACATTGAATTATACAGTATTAACCTCCAGGGTTTGCATACAAAGACCTTAGATTTATTTATGTCCTAGTATGTTAAGAGCATCAGTACACTGTTCTTTACACCAAACTGGCTGCCAATTTGATGAACCTCTCCGCCCTCAGCAGAAGTACAGCGGCTGTGATTAATGAGTGCATGCTTGTGGAGAAGTGTAAGAACAGAAAATGGGGCAAAATCTACGCAATTATGTCCCTATCGCGACAGACCACCAAGATAATTTTTGCAAACTGGTTTTCTTTCATACAAGAAAAGCTAGAGGAGGAGACTGTGGGTTATCTTGCTGATTATATTTGGACAATACACACCACTGTTCTAACATAAGTTTCTGCTAAAATGCAATGTACTGTTTATTAAATGATCTTTCAAGGTTAAAAAAAAACATTAATTCACTAACACAAATCAATTAATAGGATCACAGTCCAAAAAACTAGCTACATATTCAAAATGAATGAAAAAATACTCCCTGGAAGATTTCAAACTTTTACCTTCTTGTCCAACAGTCCCACAACTCAGATTCAAGCCCAAGAACAGATAGAGTAGTCTGTGTCTTAAAATCACCATATTTAATAGATATTCCGAAGAAAATCTAGCCTACACTTCCTGTAAGTTGCAAGAAAACACTGGCAGAGTTCTCTATTATCAAAAAAGAAAATTCTTCATTATCCTTTCCAACAATTCCAAAGCAGAATCAAGTTCTGAGCGAGCCTCCAAAAAGAAGACCACATTATCTGATGGTCGCTGCATTATTTCTAAACCTAATGTTTTATACTGCAAACATTACCTGAGACAAGGCTTTATACCACTGATTTCAATGAGACCATTACTAATGTAAACAGTCCATCAGGTAGACAGTTTTTCAGATGGTGCCTCTACATTTTTAGCAGCTTGAATGTGAAGGTTTTGTGTGATTCCTCCTTCAGGGGCTAGAAAAATCTCTGCAATCTCTTTTTGCAAACTACCAAGGCTTAACCCATTCAGCTCTTTACAATGCCTGACCTACATCAAGTGAAAAGAGAGTCTTATGTCCTTTACACAGAGAAAACAAGACATTGGTGAGGCCCTGACTGGGCGTGAGTAGGAAGGCAATGGGAGAGATTTCACATTAATGGCAACAGGCATCATCTTGAAAAACGGAATGGGCACTGACAAGCCCAGCACATCTTTTTGTAAGTCCATACTTTCACAGACTTCTATCTGTCACTAGGCAAGGTTTAAAAAAGTATACTTGCTTTTGTATTTGTCTTTTCTCCACCTATCTGAAAACACATTCACATAAAGAAATTTGTATTACAAATTTTGGCAAATGCACGAATTAATTCTGTTAAACTAAACCAGGAAAAAAACCTCATGCATCAGCTTTTCTTTTTGTGCTACAGTAAAAACTGAAATAAGCACTATTTCCTCACTCTCTGAAAGTGTTTCTTTCACTTGGTAATCTAATGAAATACCAATACTGCAATAAAATAAATCACAATTTCTCCTCCCACCCCCAGAAAGAAACAAAAAAAAAAAATCGAAATGTTACTGTAAAATGAGCACTTTTGTTGTTGTTACTTCCATTTAAATCTCAAAGGGACTTCTGTATCAGGCTTTTAAAACTATCTTGACTTTTTTTCTTTTTAAGGAATGCCTCAAGACCATGGCATTATATAACTGTAGATTTAGGGCAGTACAGAGATAGCAAGAACTTAACACAGCTAGTATGTGAAACCCCGTACTAATAGGTTTAAAATTTTAACTTTTTCTTTTCCTTAAAATGCTACGATTAAGAAACAAAGTAATAGAAAAGCACTACATCTTGTTTAGCCTTTCTGGAGAAGCTGGCTGAAAACCTGGCCCCAATTTAACAACTATGTACATTCAACTTATCTCTTTGAGTAATATCACTCTCTGCAGAACAACAAACCACACATTTCAGTCTTCAAGGAAGTATTTACCAGGCATGCTACAAACTAAAGTCAGTGGAGGCAGCTTTTCTACCACTAGCATCAACTTCTTGTTATGTTGGTAAATGACTAAATTCTTCTGCGCATCAGAGCAAAGCTAATATATTCTTACATTCATAAAAGTACCACACACACACTACCACCACCACCTCCAAAAAAAAATTATGCAAACCTACTGTTTTCCTTAATGCAAATCTTACAGTTACTCCGTATTAAATGAGTTTTGCCTTTTTCCTTCTTTTTTTTTAGAGCAGGCAAAGATTGGTGGAGTAGGATGGGAAAGGATTTATTTTCTCTAATCTTACTAACACAGTATCCTTGTTTCTGTTCCTCATCAGCAAACAGTAAGCAGCAAAAGGACTCCTTAAAGATGCACTTTCATTCTACCACTGTAAAGAATAAAAATCATTTTAAAGCAAAAAAGTAGTATTAGAAACAAAATATTTTTTAAAGTGTAAATGACAGTCACAAAGAGGATGTTTCATTTCTGTCTTTGATGTGGTGGGGAAGATCATCTGTACCTAAATTCTGAATTCTGCACAAGGTTATCTTCACGTAAGATTTCAATTTCTTGGAAATATGTTGACAGACACACGATTTACAAAATTCTGAGCATTAGCAAAATAGAGTAAACTATATAACAATCACAAAACCACTGTTGCCTTTGATACCTGTGTCTTTCTTCTGATGCATTTTACGGTCACAAAGTAGTTCATGATGTGGTATGACATAATTTTGGTTTACTACTGTACAAGTTGACTCAAAAGTTGAACCACACTTGAGAGAAAACTGGCAGACTTTGGGAATCTTTGCTGGACCAAATTATCTAAGTGATAAAAACACAAAGTACGGCTCTTCTGTGACCCTCTATTAGAATAAGAATATCCTATTAAAACACTTTATTCTATTAGAATAAAGAATAAAAAGCCAAAACTCAACTTACCTGATTTTTTTTTTAAAAACACCCATATTAGGCACTGGGGGGGACTCAGGGTTGGGCATCACAAGGAAGTAATTTGGACTGTGGGACACTTACTGCGTCAGGGTGCATGTAGCAAACCACATTTTTGGTTATGTTAAGCCTACAGCCCAAAAGCCAAGATCTCTGAATCCCAAATATGCCATTCTAAGAACACTGCAAAATTAAAGCGGTCAAGTATTAATGCCTCCTTTCCCTATTTCACAGAGATGAGACAGGGAGCACAAACTTCCCTTTCTTTGCGGCTGTGATATTCCCCATCTTGTGTAGGAACAGAAAAGTAGCAACAAAGACATTAACAATTGCAGTTCAAGCTGGGAGTGACTGTTCTGTTTCAATTCAATGACACCACTAATGGCTTCTTAGCAGTTCCATGAAATCAGCCAGCTGTCAAGTCGATGCATCAGAAGGAACAGTTATGCACTCCCATAAGAAAAAACAACACATCAGGATGTTTTGCAAAACATCTGCTCCTTTACACTGCAGTTCTATAATAAACATTCAAACAAAGAAAATGAGAAGAAGGGCAAGAGGACCTAAAAAGAAAAATTTGCATTACTCTATTTGCATTTTCAGCGTCTCCCAAAAAGCTAATAAAAAAAAAAAAATCCAGTCTTGTAGCGCTTTCTTTTCCTCATAAGGTCAGTATATAGATCAAATATATGTACAGTGGTCAACCAATGTTTATTCCCTCCATCATATAAAAATATTGCTAATTTATCTTTCCAAAATGCAATGCATCTTATTACATGAAATTGATATACACCTTCATGGAAATCAACCATTTCCCACCAAAAGGTACAAAGCATGTATTTAGTTATCCTTCCCCTAACAGTATTCGAATATTTTTACAATGTTATTGACAACCTACATTAATCTAAACAAGCGACTCTTTAAAACAATTATTCTGTGGGAACATGGACTTGCACAAAATCCAGCACAGTGGCATTTAGATACACACACACACAAAAAAAAAAAAAAAAAAAAAAGGAAAAAAAGAAAAAGGATGAGAAACACCAGTACCACGATTCCAGTGTATTTTCTATACTCATTTATGTCAAAACCTTATTCAGTGCCATTCAAAACAGACTTTGGGTCAGTAGTGCAAAGGGAATCATTGCCTGATGCTCTGAAGAAACATTTTTTACTCTCCAGAGAATTCTATTTTTGAAGAAATTCATCACAGACTGATATTACTACTCCACTGCTTCCAAGGAATTGGTACGATCAATGATCAAACAAATACCCCTGCTTGGAGTGAACATAAAATTTCTTGAAGATCAAAGAGATCCCTTAAATTCTAATCTTCCTCTATACACGTTTTACAAAAACTATCTTGGTTACCGTTTTCCTAATACCATGCAGTTTACCGATTTTGCAGCATTGTGACAAATTCATGTATGTAGTTTATTATAGGTATGAGACATCAAGTGTACTATCATTTTCTGAAACTACTTATCCTCTGTTGCTCACCATTTATAATCTGTCAAATCTTCTAGACCTCTGTTGCATATATAATTTAGAACCATCTGTTGTATGTGTTTTCAACTATTTAAACATATTCATCTACCTAATATTCAGTGGCTAGCAAATAATTCATCCACACTTTCTGATGTATTTAGGAAAAAAACAAACACACAAACAAAGGAAAAAATACAACCACACACCACCACCACCCTTTGAGGTAACTCTCTGACATTTGTTCAAACATAGCCTTAAGGACACTTTAGATACCTCATTCGGTACTGACTCAGATAGTAAAAAGTCTTGATATACTAACAGCCATTCCTATTACTTTCTGTGTTAACTGTTGTCAATGTTTTTCTCAACCCTGAAGACAAAGAAAATGCAAATTAAATACAGGCAGTTTCATGTTCTCATCAGTGTGACTGTAAATATGCAGAAGTAAGATGAGTACAGGAAAAAAGAATGGAAAAACAGAACCTTACCTACAATAGTTGCTCCTTATCAAGTACCCCGTGTTTCCCTAAGTCGTATCATGTGAACAGAAAAACTTCTATGAGATTAAAAAAAAAAAAAAAAAAGTGTAATTTAGAAGTAAATTAACAGAACAGAACGTTTTATTGTTTCATTTTC
>JASSUY010034382.1:0-54558 GCA_032466535.1 Forpus xanthops
CAGTAGTGATTTGTGTTATACCGTAGTTACTAAACTGTTCTTATCTCAACCTGTGGGAGTTGCATTCTTTTGATTCTGCTCCCCATCCCCCAGGACGGGGGAAGAAAGGGGGGGGGAGTGAGTGAGAGAACTGTTTGAGAGTCTCAAACCACGACAGCAACAAACATAAAGAAGCTAAAGTGACAGCAACACTGACATAAAGAAGCTAAAGTGATAACACATGGATGATGAAAACATTCCACCAGCAGACTGAACTATGCTGAACACTGTGTGGGAACATCAAATTAGATATTTTCTGTACCCTGAAGTGGTTTTTTTCATGGAACATGAGATTTTCTGGTATTTTTTTAATTCACAATTGTGCTCGAGCTCCTTGGGGGCTCTGTTTTGCAACATGGCAGAACTTCGCAAGTGTACTGGTTTTAACTGGGATAGTTAATTTTCTTCATGGTAGTTAGTATGGGGCAGTGTTTTGGATTTGTGCTGAAAACAGTGTTGATAATAGTGATGTTTTAGTCATGGCTGTGCAGTGCTTACACAGAGCCAAGGCTTTTTCCGCCTCTCACCCCACCAGCTGGGGGTGCACAAGGAACTGGGAGGGGACACAGCCAGGACAGCTGATCCCAACTGACCACAGGGATATTCCAGGCCATATGGCATCATGCTCAGCTTGTAAAGCTAGTGGAAGAAGAAAAATGGGAAGACATTCAGAGGGATGGTGGTTGTATTCCCAAGTCACAATCATATGTGATGCAACTCTGCTTTCCTGAGATGGCTGAACCCCAGCCTGTTTCTACTTGTGTCTTCCGATTCCCTTCTTTGCTTAGGAAATATGAGAGTGGAAATGGGTAACCAAACAAATCAGAAATTCAGTAACATGCCGCAAAGCACTTACAGCATTAGGTATTGATATTGTAGGTCGGTAGCACTAAATCTGCTCAGAAGAACTCCTGTGATCTTGCATAATCAAATCCTAACTGCATCAAATTTCTGATATATCCAGTGCGTGAGAGGAATTTTAAAGAAGCAGTTCTGGCCTCAGGTCCATAATGAGATGATGCCCTAAGCCAGTGTGGCACAGAAACATGTGCAGCCGACAGGGCATAGGAAAACTATCCCTTTGACTTCCCCATGCAGAAAGGCTAGGCACTTTGAGAGGTACCCATGGCAGTTACATCTGGCTGGTCAGAGGAAGCTGTTGATGACATTTGCCCAAATCAAGGCTCTTAGTCACTCACCTAGGTTAGGAGCAAGTCTTTTAACCACCTTATTTAAGAGCAAAGATTTTGGAAGGATGACTGCTCTCGATGGGTATGCCAACAAACTAATGTCTCTGCCAGCACTGAAGGAGTCAGTTATCTGAAGACAAGGCATTGCACTTCCAAAACAAAGTCGATTATTTCCTTCCAACCAGTATCCGAAAGTTGCCAACAGCAATAAGAAAAGTGTTCAAGAGAAAAAAATAAGGGAGCACAAACATGGGGAATAGCTGGAAAACTAGACTTGTATTTATTACTGCTACTATTTTTAATTGTAAATGGAGTCAGAACACATTCTTCTAGTGACAATGTAATTTAAACAGTCTATTACTCAGTATTATGTCAAATCAATGCTCTGCAAAACATTAACCTCCCTCCCAGGTTCATCCCCCTATCTCACCCCTAATATACTGATTCCAAAACCACACTATATTTAATCCTAGATATATAAAGCAGATAACATAAATGCTATTGCACTCAACTCTAGGGAATTACTAGCACAGTACTCTTGAAATCTTTAAGGAAACTCCTGCTGGGGTAATATTTAAGGCTTTAGTCCCCAAAGCAACATTTCTCAAATGACCTCAAGCCTGAAGCTAAGTTGCATCAAAGCTGCCCAGACATGTTGTTGCTGGCATTGGCTCAAGTTCTTATAAAATATAGCTAAGACATGTAATAAATAGGAAACAGTGAAGTCGCCACACGAAAAAGATTTTTAAAAGTTACTTATCAGAAAAAGCAAGGCAGATCTTGCATACAAACATGAGCAATCATTTTAATAGGTGGCTGAGTGTCTTTCTCGCTCAGAGCTTGCTTGCTCAGCCATTAAGATCTTCAGAGCACTTCATGTCTTACTCCTCAGCTGTGTTAAGATGGTATTGATCAGGTACATGTTAATATGTAACCTGCCAGAGGTGTTTGAAATTCCATCTGATCTTCATAAAAGGAAAAAATGCCTCATCCCTATTACAGAGTGTAAAAGAATTACCAAATGCCCCGGAGCAGGATGGCTGTCCCTCTCCAATACTGCCTTCCCTCACTGCAACACCATCAGCTCCAGGTGAACCATATGAGTTCCCCATACTATCTCCCCCTTTCAATAGTGGCTTTGAACCAAGAATGTTACTATTGAAGAACAAGAACGGAAGGGCTGAATCCCAAGATAAGTAAGTGGCAGGGCTGGTCTCATAAGCTGTTCCCTAATGGTTACAATTGGGATCACAATAGGCTGCTGGAAACAGCATATAAAAACCAGACACTGAGGTTTTACCATTCTTAGGGCAGGAAGTAAACAATGTTTAGCAGGAATTAAACACATTTATTATTCAAAGAAATTTAAAACACAAAACCCACACACAAATCATGCTGGGGTTAAAGTGGGACTTAGATCCAATAAAGGAATAGAGCAGGAACAGGTCTGGCAAATCCACACTTGTATTGTACACACGCATGCTTGTGAAGGTACAGAGAGAACTACAGATGTAGGTCTTCAAGAAACACAGCCACTACATTAGAACAAAACAAGAATTACAGAAGCACTCAGTTTACTTCAGATCCACTCCCAGAGAAGTTTGTAGAAAAACCAATCCCCTCCAGAACAAACAACCCACTTCAGTGTGAAGGAAATCGAGCTGTCGATGAGCACTTCTGAAAATCCTCCCTGTCCTACTAATGCATCCTGCTGAGGGCAGCAAGCTGTGAGTCGTTAAGCACTTCAGCTTTTGTCCACTTTGAGGTCTCATGCAGAAGAAGCTCACCCCTGTGTTCCTCCCTTTATACGTGGAGGAAAATTGACTCTATATTTAAAGCACATGTTTTAAACACTCTCTAATCCTGAAGATAATTCTTCTGTTCTAACATGCCACAGACTTTCAGGGGAAATTAACTGGAAAATAAAACATTTGAGAAACAATAACAGTATGGTAAAAAAAAAAAAAAGCAGATGATACACATGATGGGCCTAGAATTTGATGCTTATCACTGCAGCAAGCCATGACTGTATATTCAGATTTCTTCACTTTTTTTCTACTGTGATGCTACTTGTCCTTGAGGACAAGTACGGAAACTAAGGAAACACTGCATCCCCACTTTTGGATAGAAAATTGAGCAGTAAGTCTCTTCTGTGTTCTCTCTGGTATACTTTACAGCACTGCTATGCAGCGTGTAACTTATCCTCAAGGATGAGTATCTCTATACCTTAAAACATGGGCACCTCAGCTGCCTAAGCTGTAGCACTTCCCAGTAAGTTGCAAGTTGCTCTGAGCAGCTGAGGAAGATTGAACAATTACCCAAAAGTCTGAGCTGAACATTTCTGAGTTTTCTTCCCTTAGAGGTAAATTAACTACTAAGGAGCAAATAACTATGGAAAGTACAATACTCAGTGCTTATACAGGGTCTTTTATCAGCAGAACTCAAAGAGCTGCATATACTTTTTAGCGCACTTATCAACCACAAACCCAGAAAACTGACAATCTACTCAATCGTTCACAGAAGATATCAACTTTGGGGGAGAAAAAAACAACAAACAAACCAAGACAAAACAAACCACTTTTGTCTTTTTCACTACTAAAAAGCCATAGTTTTTAGGACCATAGGAAAATAGAAAAAAAAAAACAGCTTTTGATCAACTCCATCTCATATGCAGACAAAGTCTCACTCCCAACCAATAACAAAAATTTCTCCTGATGTAGCCAAGCTGCAATACACTGACATCTGGGTATTATCCTGGTGCTGGGACCATTTGATTCACAAAAATCTTGAATTCTACCAAAAAGCTGATGGGACACACAAATCCCAGGTGATAGGTTTACCATCGGCCCACTCAGCTCTGAGTCCACACATTACAAAATGTAAGCATCTACATTAGGTTCTGCAAGAGAACATACACATACCCCAGAGCATCCCAAGGCCAACTCACTGCTCTGTGTCCCTGGCTTTATAATTCTACAAAGAACAGAAACAAATCCAGCTCAAAGCGGTGCTCTGAAAACCAAATGTACTAAAAAGTTGTTTCATTCATATGTTTGCATGTCCTAAGAGACAGTCATAAAACATGATAAAAATATTAGCAGTTAGGCTTTAGGGACTGTGTTCTCACTGATGAGAACAGAACAATTTCAACTGAAGTCAATGGAATTATACCCACTGGCATGAAATCACGACATGGCACTCAAAAAATACCTTAAATCTTGAAATCCCCAGATGCAACACCTGTGGCCGACATCTATATCAGCCACATGTGCATTACTCTGAAAGGAGGTTCCAATTATTTTTATAGTGAGATAATGTTCCCTTGATAATCCTAAAGTCTTAGTAGCATATAACAATTAAATTTCGTTCTTGAGAAGACAACAGCAGACATCTACAATTTTGAATCTATATAAGAATTAGTGATTTTTCCAGTTTCTTCACCAAAACAGTGACTCCTCCACAATGACATAAAGCTACTGATAAGCTAAATACAGGAATTTGAGGGGAAAGAAGGGGTAAGTCTTCTCCAAGGTCAAGGGCACACTGGAAGATTTACACTTTGCCAGTTGCAAGAAAAAGGGGAACAAAACACTTCATTTTGTCATAATGTATCAGCTAATGTATTTAGCAGAAGGAAGCCTGTTCTTCATCAGCCAAATTCGACTTTCATCTGATGAACTAAAAATACACCTGCAGAGGTTTGTTAATACGGTTGACCTCAAAATTTGGAACTTTCTGCCTTCCAGATGCGAAATAGCTCAAAATTATGCATTTTCAGGGAAGGATCCAAAAGCCCTGCTACCATCTATTCCCCACTGAAGTTAATCACCAAGCATTAGTGAACACAGCCAGTTCTAGCCAGTTTCCTAAGGAAACACTGCATCCCCACTTTTGGATAGAAAAATTGAGCAGTGAGTCTCTTCTATGTTCTCTCTTGTATACCTTACAGCATTGCTATGCAGGGTGTAACACACTGCATGATGCCACCACTGCTGCTCTCCTATGTTTGGTCCTGAACTATTAAAGCAAAGAAATAGAGATGTCAGTGCAGTGAACAAATGTAGCTTTTTCTTTTCTCCTCCCCTTCTCACTTTTCTAAAATTGAGTGGGTGCTGTCTGTCTCCTATGAGTGTTGTGTTTTGTTGGGGTCTTTATTTGTTTGGTTTGGTTTGTGGTTTTCTTTTTAAGTTACTTGAAGGTGCTATATGAAAACTCTACTTCAAGCTTGTTTTGCCAGAGGTAAGGAGGTGATACATCTTAACCAGTAACAGCACTATAGGTCAAGCCAAATGTTCACCTAAGCCAGACAATCTAAGTACAATTTGATTTGTCTGTGTTAGGAATCGAAGAAGAGATAGCTCACCCTTTTTTTGTTTAAATAGAAAAAAAAATGGTTACTGTCCCATAACTAAGGATTCCTTGCAACATGTCACCTTAATGCCTATCATGCCATGGCTGTGTGTGGGAATGGTCACTCAAGCCCGGTTCCTGTCAGGACTGGCAGCAATAGCAGCAGCATCTTCAGGCTTTATTCTGCACTCCCGATATGTGATTTGAAGAACTAGTGGATCACACTTGTTACTCTAAAATATACAATCCATAATTTTCCTGGGGGCAAGCAGACAGGAAGGTTAATAATAATAATAATAATAATAATAATAATAATAATAATAGGAGAACAATATTTCTATCTTCTCTAAATGACCAATTAGCTGCATGGTAATGCTATGAATGCCCTCATCAGTATGTCCTTCCCCTGCCCAGCTCATCTCAAATAGGTTCCCCAACTCTCCAGCAGCACAGTGACTGCAAAGCCATGCTGCAAGCAAGAACTGAATCTCACTTGGCATCCCTTTCGACACTGCACAGCAGAGATGTGGATCTTATTTGCTGGTCTGAAGACCTATGGACCAGGAATGCTCATTTAGAGATGCTACTAGAGGTTACACGCATTAATGGCAGGAATGAGTCCCAATTCCCAGCAGCAGCTCTACCCCAGTACACTAATAACGATGTACAAATGACAATCTGACACCCAATGTGACTACTTCTGAGCTGAGCCAGTGCTATATAACGCCCTGTTTAAGACAGAAATGCAGAGTAATTCATTCTCCTACAGTTTAAACCCCTTGTGGGTGGATGGGGAAAACACCAGCAGTGTGAAAATTCTTTAGGCAATGATATCTGAAAAGAGGGGAAGGGACAAAAGACAGCAGCTTCATTTCCTGACCTGATGTGGGCCTTGACATGCACTTAAAGGAAGTCAGTCCAGGAGAAATGCTGCATCTGGGAAAGTATCTGAGAGAGTTCATCAGTAATTCGTGTCTTACCCACCTCAGTGTTACTTTTTTAGCAGAAAGGATAGCCCATCAAAAACCTAATCCCCTACAAAACAGTAGGAAGCAGGCAGCCTTACACTCGTTTTTTGTGAAACTGTCAAGACCCAATTAAAGTGACACAGAACCATCATATTGTTCTCAGGAAGGATCACCAGATCATTCAGAAGCTTAACTATAACCCACAGTTATAGATGTAAAGAGCTCAGTTTACAATGCATTTCTGCATCTGTGTTAGCATAGAAGCTCATAGTATAACACACAAAAAACTAACACCCTTTCAGATGTAGGGCTGAAGTGACCTCAAATTAACCTAATTCAGATTAAATCCTTCTGAAGTTCCAGATATGATTCTAGGACCCCTGGGTGACAGGGATCTGCTTCTGAGGCACAAAAGCCAGTAAGTTTGGTTCTATACCCATGCCTTTTGGGAGCTTCACAAGTAAGTCCACACCATTCCCACAAGCTAACATTCCCTGAGGACACTGAATGAGACTGGCCAAGAATAGGAATTTAAAACAGGCTGCAGGAGAGTGGTTTACTAAGAACAGGGTGTTCTGGGGCCTGTGAGCAGCCAGTCTGCAAGCACGGCACAAGCACTCTGGCCATTGGAGTCACAGGCTCCCACCTGCAGCAAGGCAAGGCTCCAAGCACTGGCACAGCCAGCTTCACAGACTTCAAAATGGTCACAGTGAACACAGGACCCTCCCTGGCTCATGCCGACTGCGCATAAGACGGAACTTAAAAGCATTAAGGTTGGACATAGCCTTGGGTGACGTGGTTTAGTGTGAGGTGCCCCTGCCTGTGGCAGGGGGTTGGAACTAGATGATCTTAAGGTCCTTTCCAACCCTAACTATTCTATGATTCTATGAAGGACCAAGACTGCAGGCAGATGCAGATACGGAGCATGGCCTATAGGGAAAACAACATCTGCTTCAAAAAAACATCTTACCCCCTTCCAGTGAGTTACTACGGTAGAAAAATACGGCTTTTGTTCTGTTCCTTCTGAGGAGGGAGCTATTTCAAGGCTCTAATTTGCCTCAGTGGGGATTATGAACCGGAGGTACTTTCTGTGAATGGCCAAACCACAGTGATAGAACAGATTTCTTTATGTGAAGCAATCCCTTGTCACAACGTAGATACTATCAGCTAGTGTCATCATCCTGCATTTTCTCTTGTGAGTGAAGATGTTCAGTCTGACCACTTGTGTGTCAGTCACAAAGAAAAGGCTTTCTGGGAAGGAAGCTTTGGATCATTTCTTGGCAATGCACTCTTGGCCCTGGGCTCTAAACCCTGACACACCGCATATAAGCGGGTTGTGCTCTTTCCCCACCAAACAAGGAGGTGCATCTCCTCAATGAAGAATGGAGCTGTCATAGCTTACATCTGCCTACAACTCTGCCAAGTAAGAAACATGAGTCTGGAAACTGGGCTGTCCCACAGCAACAGAAATCAAAGATGATGATGCAAAGAAAAGCTAAAGCTCACAAAAGGAGTGATGAAAGTTAGAAAAGCTCAAACAACCTCAACCAAAGAGCATCAGATCCCAGGGGAGCTCTGGCTTGCCAAGGCAAAAGTGGCAACTGAGTGTGCAAGGGCAAGTGCTATCCACTCCAGCTGCCTTTGTGATGAATGGAGGGAGGAAGTGCATGGGCCGTTCTTTGTAGACACCACTAGCCTTAAAGCTTCTCCAGCCCCAACGGCAACATGAACAAACATCAAGGGAGAACATACCTACTGATAGCCATACTGGGGAGCACACTTTTCCCCTACCAGTTGGGAGTTGTAATTGTTTGATTATTACCAAATTTACAAGCCTAGCAACTGTATTAGGACAAATTCCTGTGACAAGCTGATCTTATATTACCAACAACATAGGAATCTCACACTGTTAAGGGTCAAAAGTACCAGCAGGATTCTCCACAGACAGGGACACTAAGTGGTAGAACTCCTGCAACTTACCTTCTGGGCTGACCCTTAACATTAACTCAACATAATGTGTTTACAGTTACAACACTCCCAAGTACATAACTATAACAATTTGGCAGATTTTACTCTGTTTGGTATTTTTTTCTCAAAAGAATTTACACGTTTGACTATTTATTGATTTTTCATAACTTCAACATAGCTACAGAGCAGCTCAATAGCCTTCCCCTCCAGTTTTGGGCTATGTTTGCACAGTCCAATAAAAGAAACTGCTATAACATGGGCACATATTTCTAAGTTCAAATGAAATTCATGAGGTCATACCTTCGATTCTCTAAAGAATTCCTCTAGCCATTTCTGATATGTAGGGTTGTATGTATCATGACACTTCCATTGGTGCAGGAGTGAGGAATAGGGAGAGTTACAAATCATGCATTCATTAGTAATACGAGACATCTCAAAGACAAAATGAAACTAGATGAATCAAACTTTTCTATAGCTACTAACAAAGGAAGTGGGTATGGTTATGTAGAAATCCAGCCTCAATACAGCTATCATTTAGTGGATTAGCATTGAGCAACTCGGTTTTGCTGTGCTGTTTAACTCAGAGGAGTAAGACAGTCTCCTCATCTGAAAAATGGCTTGCCTGAGCCAAAGACATATACTTTTATGGTTTTTGCTTAATTGCTTCATTTTGAGGCCAAATCTTGTTTGCACATTCAAACTACAAATGAGGAAAAATATATTCAGGCTATATCCTGCCTATAGCTAACTTCTATTTGTAGCAAAGCTGTTTCACTCTACTTTTAAATTGCTTTTGAACTCCAGTTCCTCAAGATGCCTTCGCAGGAAAAAAAGGTGGTAAAATGCAGACTAACTTGAGTTGATTTCCATTTTACATGTAAGCAAGAGCTCTTCACAGCTGACTCACAGTAACACCCTTAGATCACTCCTTGGTAGACTGCTGTAGAGATCCACCACTGCAGTTAGCCCTGAAGAAACATCAGCTGGGGGAAAAAAACCCCATAGGCTAATTGTTGCGGGGGTTTTGCCTATCTTGCATTCAGAGATGACAAAAGGACACAGCTTATTATGCGAACAGTACCCAGTTCTGACCTGCTTAGTGTTAGCTGAAGTTAATGCTACATTACACCGACGTGGCTGCAGAAAAGTAAGCACAGCAGAAATAAATTACGCTCCTAAGGAAGCAGTAACTTCCTAAAGAGGTGAATTAGCAGGTTGGCAACATCTTGCTTATAATGCTAGAACTTTAAGGTCATGAAGGCAGGTAAGTGGGTGCAGAGTTAGGTAAACAGATGTCTCATTTATGCTTTAAAATCTCAAATTAGATGACATGTTGCAAACTTTTTCCTAGTGCAACATTTTAATTGGTTCATCCAGTTACATGTCTCCAGGACTGTAAAGGAAACACGCTGCTATCCTATTAGGAGGATGTGCTAAAGACATGAGGAACATCCACAAATAGTAAAGAAAGGCCTATCTTTGCAAGCCTGTAACTGTACCACTCTGCACTGCTGTGTAATTTTAAAACCACTGGGCTCTTGTTTTCTCCTGAGTCTTTCCCTCCGAACCTGCCAACTTTTTCCCATTCCTTAGCTGATCCTGACCATTCACACCTCTCTCACACCTCAAACCTATTAGCTTCGTGAATCTACTGGGGGTCTTTACCATGCCTTTAACTTACACAGGAATTTTTCTGCTAGTGCAAAGAAATCCTAATCAAAGTGTTCAAATAAGGCCAATACAAATGCTTATAGCGAATCACAAGAAATCTGAAAATTGAATCAGTAAAGCAGTTAGATCAATTACATTTTCTTACAGTGACTAATAATGTCTTTTGTGTCTTAAAGACCTAAAGTCAACTGAAGCATGGGAAAATATTTAATGTAATTTTCCAAAGCACAGCATTTCTGAAGCTCTGCCAGTCATGTGGTAGATGGAACACAGCATTACGATGTATTCTCATGTGTAACCACAGTGACTCTATGATACAGGTTATTTAAAGCCTTGTGAGATTCACTTATAATTCTAGGTAAAGTATTTCACTGGCGATCGCTCAAAGCTGCATTCCAAAATCTGAAGTGTGAATTTCATTGCCTCTAGCTCTGGCAATTCACATCCTATAAAACAATCAGAAATTTCTATCTTTTACAGAATAGCAGGGATCCCATGCCCTTGCAGACAGTTTCTGTATTTTGTTCCCTAAGCAATAAAATATCACAACAGCTGCTAGCAGGTTGGAAGGGGGTCAACAAAATTAGTGTCAGGGGCTTTTTATTTCTTCTCTTTTAAACTCCTTGGGGAGGCTTGATCAAAACTTAGCAAAGTGCATAAGTATCTCGTGTAAAAGGACTGTTAGATCTGTTGGCTTCAAACTAAAAAGACTATAAACCAAAATTCCTATTATGGATATTTCTTGATGTTTGGTGGTCTGTCATGCATTCCCACTAAGGATAGTCATTTCCATCCTTGTGCACTTAAGATCTCTGATTAAAGAGCACCGCTGTAATACTTTGATGAAATTACTGTTATTTTGGAATTTTACTTTTGGGAAAAAAAAAAGTAACAGAATAATTAACATGTCTATCAATTCTGCTCTCCTAATTAATGCCAAAAGTGGAAAGATTTAATTATTAACCACTTGTTTGCTTTGGCTATTGACAACATGTTGGACACACTTCTAGCATTTCAGCAATGCCAGAAGCCTGAGTTTTCCTCTAATTCTGCCCACAAAACCCTGTCCAAATGGGCAATGCAGACTCACAGAAACATCTAAGATAAATATGTGCCTTCCTAGAAGCATCTGAACTAATACTTCACTGCTGCTTCACACGAAGGGAAAGCAGACAAATTTGAAGCATATTTTGCATTTATGCTTAAGCCATTCTTTTGTGAATCATACTAAGCTGGCTTTGATTTATGAAATTCTTTGTATCTCTGTACTAACTATAAGGAATGACTCGCCTTTCTTTCTCTGTTGTGATGGCCTGAGACTTGTCATCAATAGACACATCTTCCCAAGGCTTTACTTATCAAATGCTAAATGTCTATAGAGAGCTTTTATGTAGAGTAACCCACCACTGTGGATTAAGGTCAGTGGCCACTAAGCAGTTTTGAAGTTTCACCAGTGTGACAGAGAAGAATCCAGGCCAAGAGCCATAAACACCGTAAGTTAAAGCTTAATCACAGAATTCAATGGCAAACTTCCTACTGATTTTGTAGAATCCAAAATTTGGTTTCTTGTTACAGAAACTTATCAATTATAAAAACCACAAAAGGAACCTGACATTAGACCTCCTCAATATATACAAGGTAAAGCATTTTGCTGTGTTTTCGCAAGTGTCTAAAGTTGAAAATACCATTCCAAAATTTCTTACAAAGTATTCCAACTTCCCACTATCATGAAACTTCACAAGCAGGTTTTATCAACATAAAGTAACACACCGCATATAAAATCCATCACATATAGCAGACTTCTCTCAAAGAAGATGAAATTATAAATTTTGGGAGCAGTCTGGTAGTTTTTCCTTGTAACAGCTAAGTTATTAATTCCACCCCCCCCCCAATCCCATAAAGCAGCATCTCAGACCTACATATATAACTTGAGTACCATTTCTTACTCTGAGAAAATACCAGTACCTAACAAGCTTTATTAAATAACAGACAAAACCACCATAAACAAACAAACCCTAATGCTCCCAAAATCAAACCAACACACACACACACTAAAAAAGAAGTCTTACGAACTGCATTTGGTTTTGTGTGGAAAAAAGAGAAAATATTCTCAAAAAGCTTACAGCTGAAGGAAAAGAACTGAAGTGCTTACACATCTGCAAGAATTATGAGCATCTTACTCACTGAACTATCCAGTCCCCATCTTATCTGACATGGCTCCATGAATGCATCTCTCTGCCCCCAGCAGGAACAGTTAAAGATGTTTTAAAACTATCTGAGGACAGTTTAAAATGAATAAGAAAATGCAGAACCATAACCAAAAAAAGGCTCAAATAAAGTCTCTAATACACATTGAAAGACCTGAATCCGAGCTCCTGAAAGACTGGTTTTTAAAAAGAGATGTAATTTATTAACTGTGAAACTGTTGTGACTGGCCTAGACATTACCAAGGACCTTTTCGTCCCTAAATAACATTTTATCAAATGCTCTGTTTAAAACAAAATCACATAAACACTCCATGCGCTTTTCACCAAGGAGAAAGCAGCAGAAAATCCTTTTTCAAAACTGACTATAACCATACTCCATGTGACATGTGTGGGACATGTTTTCACATTTTCAGATAACACTATGAGAAGCAGCAGCTCCGAAGCTGGAGCACCAGAAGCTAAACTCTAATCTGCATTCACCAAGGATAGGAATAACAAAACAGAATTGCTTGTTTCTTAGAAAGGCTTCTGGTCTCCCTTTTCAAGCCCCAGATGTGTTCACTCAGCACAGCCTAGGGACTTGATACTGCTACCCCTAATTCTTCAGGTACAGACACAGCCACACCACCATGCATATCACAACCTCCCAGCTAATAAAAGCTAAGCAGACTTTGTTCAGCCTTCCACAGTGAAAGGCAGATGTTATCAAAGTGAAGAAGAACTGCCTCTGACAGCAGCTTCATCCTGCTCACTGTATAGGCTTCACTCTATGAGTTTCAATCCCCAGATTTTTTTATGTCAATGTCTAAATAGAGTGGGACTGTATAAATATGCACACTGCAGTTCTTTTCTTGAATGCCTAGGAAAACAGTGGATCCTGAGAGATGCAAAAGGATCTTGCTGGGAGAACCATGGTGTGGTTTCAGGATGCAAACACGAGAGCAACCTCTTTCTATAGACCTCCCACCCTGCAAGCACTGTAGATGCCTGCAGCAGATCCAAGCTAAGAGCCAACCACCAGCCCACCAATTCAATTTTCATCAACCCACAGTACAGATGTGACCAGCTGGTAAACGTTCATATCCTTACCAAGCTACTGACCTCAACAAATACCAAGAACAGAGATCAGGAAAGTGAGTTTTAACTGAACCTCCCATAAAAGACTCAATTTGACTTCTATGTGACTTAGATATATTGTGAGAAGCCCACAGTATATTTTCTTCTTCTTCAGCCTAGAGTCAAATAAAATCAGCAACAGAAATCTCTGCTCATCAGCCTCACCAAAACTGTATGCAGCGTGCTTGCCTGTAATTGCTGGACACAGGTTTTACATGAAGCCATGCTTCATCCTAAAGTCTTATTGACGTAAGCGCTCTTCTTTAAAGGAAATATAACCTCACTACTTTCCACACAGCACTTTACAAATCCAAACAATCAGTTAGTTCTCCTGATTCTGACTGTCAAACAATTGATAATAAAGCCTATGAACTGCAAGTTCTGTTTGCAACTGCCAACTAGTGGCCATCTTGCTGAAGCAGGTAACTTTCTTGTATTGAAAGACTCAAAGCTCAAACATGAAACTAATTGAATTCCTAAATCCCTGCATGCAGTTACACGTGCCTCAAAAGGTCTTATATGTATCTGCAAAATATAAGCAAAAAGCCCATAACTATAGCTCCAGAATCTATGAGTATAATTTTATTACAGATATCGGATAGTTATTTGCTTAGAAAAGAGGCAAATACTTAATTTGATGTTTCTTACTGTAGCTTCTCCAGCAGAAAACAGAACATTCGATTTTGATGACTAGCCCTAAAAACTGGGATCTTTTATTTCAGAGTCAGTCAGGCTGTCTCTCTTTTGTGGAGAGACAACATCAAATGTCTCAAACACAACTGAGTTTACCATTTCTCAGGTTTTAACACACTGAAGGCAGCAGATTTTACATAGAACATGAAGAAAACAAAAGTTCAGGACTTGCTTCAATCAGCTGTACTACATGTTTTAATTTTTATACTACTCAGCATTCACAAAAGCCTAGAACTGTAGTTAACTCCTAATTATGCTGGCAAGTTGGGAAAAGATGACCAGAAAAGACTAAAACATGAATTAAACTAACCACATGTTAAATTAGGCTAAAGTACACACATGCTGTATTATTCTTTCTTAAAAAACCCTAATGGTTGGATTTCTGTAACAAGCAAGTGCAGGTTTAAGTGCTCACCATAATTGCATTAACTCTCACACCGAACTCATGCCTCTCACAACCACTTGAGGCACCAGAAGGTGTTAAGAGAAGCTTTGGTCTTGCTAATCCAAAACCCAGATAGTCATCGGAGTTAAATGAGAGCTGACTAACATAACAAGGAGGAGTTAACCCCTTAAGTAAGCTATTTTAGGGCTCCCTCACAAGGGATTTCTCAATTGCTATGAAATAGTGTTCAAATACAGTTTCCAATGCTTAAATGAAAACATGCTACAAAGAGTATGAGACGGAGGTCTACACACAGCCACTGAGTCAAATGATGGGATCTCCCATGCTGGTTCAGTTGCCAAATTTGATACTTTTAGTAAGCCTGTTAAGACAGGCTTCAAACTCATACTATTCCAGGGATCACAGCTCAAACTCCAGGCAATCCATCATCAAACCCCTTCAAAAGTAGCAGTGAAATTTAACATCAGCATCTGATGGGGTATTACTAAACAGACCTGCACCAAAGCATACACACATAGGAGCTTACACAAAGCTCTCAAAAAATATGTGTTTACATAAAACATAATTAGTCACCTTGTTTGATCTCAGTAAGCAAGCATGGGTGAATTCACCTTGAATGGTATTAATATTAATGCTCCAGATTCAAGTGCTGTACAAACAACTCTTCTTTCTCCTAAAGTAATGATGAAAGCCTTCCTTCCTCCTGAAAATGTATTCTCAGTGAGCACACTCTCAGAGCACATACTCACACTGCACACACACAGGTGTGTATATCCTTAGCCCTCTATTTTCTCCATACTTGTTCCTCCCCAAATCACCTGAATGCCTGCACTGTCAACCTTTGGTTCTTTCATTAAACATCCAATAGAAAGTCCGGGGCAATCCCAAAATGCTATTCCCGCGGTTCCCATCATGTGCGCTACTACACAACCTCTCCTTGGTCTAAAAGGTGCTCTGGCACTGACTCATCTTGATGGGTTTCAGGTCTGGATGCTGGAGCTGAGGCTCTCCTGGGACAGTCCAGGGAAGGGCCCAGATTGGGTTTCCCTTCCTCCCAGCCCTGAGTTCAGGTTTCTACCTACTACTGTGCCGCTTTGATCCTCTGGGCTTGTGGAGGTGGGCCTTTGGTGGGCTGAGAGCCCCTGTGACGAGCCCAGGGCAAGATACTACTTGGGACCATGTGCCTTTGTCTACTAAGATAACCTATCAGATCTTCCCTTACAAGAGTAACCTGGTAACCCTGCCCTGTCCTCAGCTTGCTTTTCCTCTTCAGTTTTTCTTTTCCTAATTTGTGAACATCTGTTCTTCCTGTTAAGCATTTGGTATAATTTAGAGGAAGAATGTAAGGCATTTGCATTAGAAACACAAACAGAGGCACTGGGATCAGACAGAACAATCTTTGCAGAAAGCATGAAAATAAATTCCAGCCAAATGCAAAGGTGAATTTTCCAAATTCCAGTGCTCCTCTTTTTAGAAGGATGCACTAAGCATTTGTCTGTGATCTTTATAGACTTTTAGTTTATTATCAGGCAAGGAACTCCAAAAATCTCATTTAACATTTGCCCTCATCATGGGTACCTTCAGTCTGGCCCACCGCAGAGCTCAGGAGGTGGCTTTGACACATCCTTTCAGCTGGTCCAACACATCATTTTGGAAGAGGAGGAGTGGTGTCCAGTGCAGCAGACAGGCCTCCCATGTCAATATGGGCATGCAGAGCCGAGCTGGCTGACCACATTTCTGCCAGAAGTTATCTTTGCTTTGACTGAGCACTTCATGCAGCAGCCCAGTGCTTGTGGGGAACTGTAAAGCATTTCAGCCAACTCTTTCCAAGTGTGGGGAAAATCACTTCTGCTTATGCAATCTAGCTTTAGCCAAATGTGAATGTGGGAGCTCTGCTGAGCTGACGTTAGTATTACTTTAAAAAGACAAAATACCTTTCAGTCTGCTGTTCTTCTGGCTTCTGCCACTGACTATAGGTTCTGCTAAAAAGTTACATCACAGTCCTACATGCTGCCTGCACCATTAGGATTAACTGACATTTTTTGTTTAAGGTACAGATCAGAAATCAAGATTTAGAAATATGAGGGCACTGACAGACCTAAGTAGGCAAACAAGCAGCGGCAATACTATAGTGCATGACACCCAGTTTATCCCTATAAAGATGGGCTACCTTGCTGACTTGCAGCTCCTGAAAACCAGCAGCCTCCAGTGTTCAGATAATTCACTACCTTTCCACTTCGTTTCTTACACTGGAAACTTATTTAACCTCACAATTGGCAGTGCATAACTGTATTGCTTTGCCTGCAGAGTCTGTTCATTGCATAACCCTTGAAGAAGTTATCTGAGTTACTGGTTTTCTATACCACTTAATTATGATTATGTATCACTTAAAGAAAATGTAAGAAAACAGAAGCAATTAAGGATCCCTCTCAACAAAAACAACATACTGATTACTTGACAGCCCAATTCACAATTTGTCAGGAAATGGCAGCGATGCATATTAATTTCAAAATAATAAGCATTAAATAAACGCAGAAAACTGGGTGAAGAAAGGCTGTTATGAAAGCCTTTCACAGCAATAAACCCCAAATCCTGGAAGACTTAAAGTGGTCCAAGGCCACATATTCTTTCCAAGTACAAGAACTGGCTTATAAGCTACATGTAAATCAAGAACAAACCAACGGTAGTCTCATCTGCAATGAGAAATGGCTCATCCAAGGAAACAACACCAAACCACCTGCCTCTGTTGTGTCTTCAATTTATTCTCAGTCAAGTTTCTACTAACTTGAATGATAGCTGATCATATTGATGCTCGGAAAACCAATGTCACAAGTTTATAAACTTAACTGTTGCAAACATATCCAAGAAAAAGCAGTATCTTCTCATAATATCTCAAAAGAAAACAACCCATGAGGGCATACCAATGTGAGCAGGCATGACAGAGAATACTAGCTTCCTCTTCTTTAAATAGCTTTGGTTGGCAAAGTGTAAAGCGGTTATTGCAGACTTCTCTGCCCATATGACTATTGAAGGATGACTTCAAGTTAGCAAGATTAAGAAAATAGCTGAAAGCAGCAATTCAGTTTTTACCTATTGTTAAATCAGAGACCCCTAAACACTCCAACAAGGAGCAAATTTAAATTAAACAAGACAGGTGGTGTGTCCCCTTTTCCTGATTAAAATTCAGATAACTTGTGAAAAGAACAGTTGATTGGTGCCATCTCCAATCAACCTCTGGGTCTGTCACTGCTGTAACTGAAAGGGGCAACTGAGTTATTGTTATTCTCAAAACCAGCGTTCTGTGGCAAAAGACAATGCTTCTGAATTTCTCTTATATCCACTGCTAATAAACTGGTCTACAACCCTCTGCTAACTTAGCATCAGGCATGGCTGTTCTGACAATCAGAGGCTTCTTCCCTTTTCACCTTTTCCTCCAAAGCTGATCTATATTTTCAGCGTTCCCAGTGACCTTAATGAAAGTCACCAGCAACTCTTAAGGATGTTACTTTAAAAAACAAAAATACCCCAAAAATTGAAACAAAGAGATGCTAAGGCAAAATGAGGTTTGCTTCATTTGGCCTGGTTAAGCACAAAATAAAAATCCTACCTTAAAAACTGCTATAAAATTATTGCTTCTTTCAATACTATATTTCACTTGAATCCCACATGTAGGGGTAACAGTAAGACAACCTTACAACACTTCCAGACACCTTATTACTGTTTTTTTCTGTGGTAAAGAGGCTAATGTCAGCCAGTATAACTCTGTGATTCTCAATGAACCAACCATAGGTGTCATTAAAGTAATGGGAACCCATAGTAGAAAACAGCTGTGGCTCAGCACTGGTGTCAGTGTGTCTGGGGCTGCTTTACACTTGACATTCCAGTAAGCTCCAAATTGAGAAATTTACTTGGAAAGCCTTTCAGACATCCCTAAGGTTATTTCTGTCATAGCAAAAAGTAAAAGCTGAAGTATTCACTGAGATATTTGATTTCAATCAGTGATGAAAAATCTTATTACAGGGGAAGAAATAAAAAAATGAAGGGGGGGGGGGGGAAGCCATATGGTTGATTTTGGCTATGGTTGCTACTGCTGTTGTTTTGCTGCACTTTAAGTAAAGTTACATTTTTTTAACAGTGACAGAGCTCAATAACATTAACTGTAACTTCTGTAGTTAATCTTTGTTAGATTGTCTATCACCTGAAACCTTTAAATCAGTATTAGATACCTCCTCAGAAGATAAGCTGTAACTCAGCCAATTCTACTGAGCTGTGTAAAAACCTGATAGATTAGGCTCTATGGTTTATGTTTATGTAAGATTGCAACCATGACGTAATGTCTCTAACCTTAAGTATCCACTAAGCTATAAAATACCCAAAATACAAAGGCCCTAGGTGCTACTAACTCTAATGGACATAAAAGTGGGCACGTAAAACAGACTGCTATATGACAAATTAGAAATAATCAAATGCAGTGGTAGGTATGGAAAAATACTACAAGCATTGTTACGCTGCAAATCCAGTGCCAAAAGTAAAAGCTCACATAGTATGAAAGGATAAACACAACTACAGAACGTATCTGTCTTACCAGGGCCATGGCAACAGTAAGAGAAAAACACATACTGACTTGAAATAGCAACTTCATCCAATTAAGAACATTGCTTATTAAGGGAACAAGCAAGAGCCATCGACTAAGTATCATAAAAGCTGGGAATGTTTTCTGTTTCCAGACAGTTTTTCAATGCCTTTACTATTTATGAAAAAAAATAAAATAAAATAAAAAAAATAAAAAAAATCTGATTTGACAGTCCCTTAACACATGAAGATAGCAGGCTGAACAGATGCACACTGCAGGGACTTCTAATTCAAATCATGTTTCCACCTGCCTTGGAACCTACTGATAAATACAAACTCCCTTAACCCAGATCCTAATCCCACAGGCTGATCTACCCCTCATACAAGCATCCCACTCCTTTTCCTCACCAAAGAGAAAATGATCTACTCACACAAATCAGTTGACAATTTCATAATGAAACAGCTGAATCTGCCTGATCAGGGATTAGCTAGTATTTCAGCCCTACTGAAGAGCCTTCGCATTACTAAGGCTCATAACACTCTACAGCCATTAACCGCAGGGAATTTGTTAGAAATGCTATCCACAACTGGTTAGAGCTGTAAAAATGATTTTACAAGATTGATTCGAGACTCTTTCCTGAAGGAAATCATAGAATCATAGAACAATTAGGGCTGGAAAGGACCTTAAGCTCATCGAGTTCCAACCCCCTGCCATGGGCAGGGACACCTCCCATTAAACCATGTCACCCAAGGCTATGTCCAAATCTCTCATAATATGTTTTACAACCGTCTATCAGACATTGTCCCTTACCAGTGCTGCCCAATTTCAAGAGAGAGAGAGAAATCCTGAAGATACCAAGCTCCTAAAAATCTGTTGAGAAACCAGTGCACAGCAAGGAGATTATAATCAGAATAGAGAGGAAAGCAGGGAGCAGGGACAAAACAGGGTAACTCTGTCAACAGATACAGCACCAACTTTGCTTCTGACTGGATGTAGCAGACTCTGGGTATTGCTCCTCATTGAAACAAAGGTTTCAATGGGGAGCACAGTGTGAAGCTTAGGTTACTACAGAGTTGGAGGTACCCAAGCAGAAAGGGACAAACATCTAGTTATTAGTATATCTCCAGGCTACAGACTGGATTCGATATTTAACCTTAATATATTTTTCCATTAGGAAATGACAAAGTTTTTGTATTTCACAAATTCTCCACAACTGAGCAAAAACCCAAGTCAGAAAAACCTGCCTAGAATGAAATATTGTTTACCACCCCCTACAATAAATCTAACTGTAACAGAAATAAGCTTACTCACATAGCACATTGAACATTTAAATATTGTCTAGCAAGGAACAATAAGCCCTAATGCATATAGCCCTCATGTCTCTATTGTAACTAAGAGAGGTAACAGTCTGATGTACAAGTACTTCAGGATTTTGTGAAAACAAGATTAATGAGGAAATGGTTCTGCAGCTCAGCAACCCATTGGAACCCACTCAAAGCAACTGCTGTGCATGTATTCCTTCCTAGTTATGCAAGCTTGTAAACCACCAAATGGGAAAGAAAAAGTGGCAAAACAAGAGGGATTTTTTGTATTGAATAACCAGTTAACAGTTTTGGACTGCCATTCTCCACTCTGACCACTGACTTCTAAAAAGCTGCCAGTTAAATGTCTAGAATACCTTATTGTTCATGACTACTTGACACAGTTCTCCAATATGAAAACCCTAACGACTGCTGCTGTTTGAAGCATTCAGGATGTTACTTGCACATACTTTATAAAAATGGGAATTGCTAATAGAAGCAGAGCTTTTAAGGTTTAGGGGAAACAGTCTTGGGGTTTTCCTCTTCTGAGAGCTTAAAATTTTATGAGTGAACCTAAAGGACTGCCAGACTTCTAAAGTGACAACACATCATGAAAAAATTTCCTGTGTGTTTTGCAAATTTCAAGTCAGACACATTTCACAACAGACATCAGGGTTTTTAATATCAACTCTAATGAAATATAATTCTCCAATGACATAGCTGTGAAGTAACAGCATTTTCATTTCACTAGCTGGCTGAGAGGCTTTGGCCTTATTATTATTTCTTACATAGAGCCAAAAGTGTTCTAGGCCCTGCACAGACACGTCTGAAGACAAGGCCTTTTCCTTTTATCTGCTGTAAACTCTGAAACCACAGGCTATTCAGCCTAACAGAAGAGGTTATGCATTTTCACACAACTGCTATGGCCAAGTTGTATGTTAGGAAACAAAAGACTATGAATACAGTGTAAGAAATTGCCTTCACCTTCTCTACAGCTTCAATTTCACTAAGTCTCTTTGGGTGCGATTGGACTGTTTCTTGTTTAGGGCAGTTTCACCAGTTTTTTTTTCTTTAAAAACCCTGCAGTCAATGAAGAAATTCCAGCCATCGTCAAAAGCCTGAGGGAAGCAGAGGGCAAGCTGAGGATTAAAATCATAGTGTTGCTTTTAAATCAGGTTCTTGTTGAGGTCACACTTCTGCTGCTGAATGCGAGTGGGATATTTATTTTTATAGTACAGGTACATGCACAGTTAGTGACAGTTTAACTGCGAGTCAGTAAAAATCAGAAAGCTCTCATTTGCAAATGACTGAACTAAGCACACAACTGAGAAGACCTCTTCCTTCCCTAATCCCCAACAATCCAAGCAGCAGGCACAAATGAAAAACCCAAACTTCTCCTTCCCTGAGGCCGAAACCCCCTTGACAGGGATAAAATCAGAATAGAGCAGTCAGCAGTTGGAAGGGGAGCCTTGCCTATCCAGAAGCCCCACAGTAGCTGGTAGGAGCACCTGACATGGGCACTCTTTCTTGAACTTGTCACGGTGACAAGCAATAACATTAGCAATGTGGTACATGCCCCTTCACCTACACATCCTGCTCAATGCACACGGTTCTTCAGGACTCCAATCTATTAACTTTGAGAAAGCAACTGAATTTGGCAGTTCTTAAAACACGTAAATGCTTCGGAGTCTGCATATTGTGCTCTGGGACTCAGCAATAATCCTGGTGTCACCTAGTGCAGGTACTCGGGGGGACAACACACATGATCCAGCTCCGGTTTAAGAGGAAGTTTAGAAAGAGTATATCATGGCACAGTACTGTGACAAATCTAGGCCTGACCTGACAAAACATACACATAATGAAGAAAACAATAAGACATCCTGACATGTACAAAGGCAAAGCCACTGTTGCTTATCTCAAGGCAACATCTCCTGCGGCGGTCATGAGTGCAAAGCAACAGGGCCCAACATCTCTGCCACAGGACTGACACACGCACACTCAGTTTGGGTGGGAGAAAGACCAAGAACCAGCATTCGGCACATTAAATTGAGAGGTAGAGAGAAAAGCCTCCAAAAAATACAACTGGCAGATGTTTGGCACAAGTTAACATTGAAGTTCATTTGTGGAGTGTTGGCCTGCTGTATAACTCTCATGGTAACACCTTTTCGGGTTCAAGAAATGTAAAAACAGTAAATCAGTAGCAACTTCCTCTTTAGACTGGACTCTAATTAAGGTAACTCTATCCATGCCCTCCTTTTGCATCTTTCTGAAATCCTCAAGGATTTTTTCAATGGTGGCCTGTAGTACACAAACAGCAGCCTAAACACAGTCTGAATTCTTAGAGAACAACAGCTGCATGGTAGCTCCATTTGAGTCCACAGCAGAAGCTGAAATAAAGCTGTTTAGTTTTTCTAGTTTGAGGTGCAGGCGAGGAGCGGAAGAGTCTGCATAATGCATTATGGCACAGCTTGCAGAGGTGGCTGTCTCTTTTGGTGCCACAGTTCATTTCCAGAAAGATAGCTGTGTAGGATGAAGTAAGCGTTATCCTTCAGGTTCCCTAGACTGCTGACAAACATTAGACTGGTCTCCAACTCTGGTGAAATACAGAAAGAAAATACAGTGCGTGACCTCCCCAAAATGGGCAAAAGCTTTGGTTCTCTTTGTAGGATGTTCTGGCAAGAGGCAGAGGATAAATGGGGTCTGGCAGTCTACTCCAGCTCCATGCAACCAAGTATAAATTAGCAACAACATACATCTCCCACCTCTGAGGCACTATCTGAACCTTGCAGGAGGAGATAGCAAAGTAGGGGAAAAATTGCCATACATGTCTGATCTCCACAGATCCAAGACTTCACAGTCAGGACTTTCTAGCACACTTGCTGGAGGCTTTGCCTCAGACAGAGAGAATCAAAACTATGCAAAGATGGTGGGGTTACGAAAAACGTATGTGCTGGCATTTATAACGGACAACAGAGTGTCACTGGATGCCTGTTACACATAGTTACAGTGTGCTTTTCACCACACCATGTAATGATGCTCTCTGTTCATCCAGTAGTTCTTTAATTTAAATGACTGCATTTTGTACTAGTGGGAAATGCTCTGCACTGACCATACCTAATAAGCTGTTGTCCCACCAATCATATTTCCATAATAATTTACCTCCATTTGTTTTAGGCACTGACTTTTCTTAAGAGCTCTCTTGCTTCTATTAGATGACAATGTAAGTCTGAAACCAACAAAATACTCTTCTTCAAAGACAACATCCTTTTCATCAGGCACTGAAGCAATAAATAGCTTAGGAAAGGGGAAACCTAGTTAACTAGTTGCTAAAACTATTTAGAGCCCCTGCTTGTGAACTCAAAAAATACTATTTCTCACATAGGTCTAGAGTCTTAATATGCAAGGTTACACTAAAATGTTATTAAAACTTTTATGTCTTCCACCCACATAAATGGAGCAGACCTCTCCTACCCCTTCAGAGCTTCCAGCCTCAAATATTCTGGCATAAAATGATCAGACAAAATAGGTGACTTATGTTTTTATTGGTTCCTTCAGACTATGACGACATTTCCTAAAACACTGAGCCAGGAAACTATTAATGTCTCTGAAAAAGTGGAAAGGGTCAGGCTATCTCAAAGGGCATGTGTTTGCTAAAAGCCTTTGTAATAAATGTATAGGCCACTTAAGATGCGATTCATAGCAACAGAATCATAGAATAGCTAGAGTTGGAAAGTACCTTAAGACCATCTAGTTAAAGCCCCCCTGTCATAGGCAGGGACACCTCCCACTAAACCATGCCACCCAAGGCTATGCCCAACACTATTTAATATTCACACAGCATTTCTAGCTTTAAGGTATATTATGAACACATTTGTAACACCTCGGTGTAAGGAAAGTACTACCCCTCATCACCTTTTTGAGAATTAAAACAAGAGGGCAATCAGCTTGCCTAAGATTTTGTAAAGTTAATTCTGAGATCAGAATTCCCCACAGATCTGTATGTGCTCCTAATCTTAGACTGTTAGTGGAGGAATGAATGGAAATGGTCTGAACTCATCAACATAAAAAAAAAGAACACAAGAATTCCAGATGATGTCAGCTACATTGGCCCGCATTTAGCAGCACAAGTCAGGTCAGGCATTTGCAGGTGGGGTCAGAGATTCCTTAAAACCCTCTCTGTTTTATATACATACAAGTACTACACCAAACCAATTGGTATGCTAACAGGAGCATAGCACACTACATGCAGGGCAGAAGGAGGGACCCTATTGAGGCTCTACACAACCTTCTCATTTTCTAGAGCATACTACATGTACATACCTCTTTGGTTTGGCTCCTTTGTCAGGTCTAGGAACTACCAAGGAGAACACAGAGGATTTACACAAAAGCCTTGAAAGTAAGGGTGCTCCAAAGCCATCACCGCTCCTTTCATGACCAGATTAATTTCACCCACTAACCCAGTTCTAACCCTGCCTACACTTGACTACCATAAAATCATTGACACAGGGTTACAAAGAAGATTTAAACCCAAGCTCCCTACAGCATATACAGCATTTTACACAAAAGAGAGTGCTGAGGCATCCTAAAAGTATGAATAGCTCTACTCTTACTGATTCAAAACCTCACTCATCTGTCATGTCTCAAGCAAACACAATCCAGTCACAAGACAAAAGCCGCAGGTAAAAATTTCCACTATTGCACAGTGCCATCTCCTGGGCAAGCAAGATGGGGAAATCCCTTCTCTTGCTGCATCCAATGTTTTAGCTTCCTCTCTCACATGCTGGCAGGCCAGACATTACCTCTGCTCTCAAAAGGCAGGCCATGAATTCACAGAAAGAAGTGCAAATTGTTTACAGCTCCCATCAAGAAGTGTGAGACTTAGCAGCCCACTCTTGAGAGACGTGGTATCTGCATAGGTAAGCACCACACAAACCCACAGGATTAGATTCAATCTGGGTTGCTGGCTGATCACAAATTAGCAGTCAGGGCTTCCTTTCAACATCCAAACAGGAAATGGGAGTGGAGGAAGTGAAAGCTTAATAATTTCTTGCATGTTAACAAGTTACATGAGCTACTCCAATAAAAAAAGTTTTACTAAGTGAACTTAAGCCCAGCACGTTGTCTGCCCCAGTGGCAAACATTTAGCTTTAAAACCCAGCTGCACATACTGGATAGAAAGCAGATGCAAACATTTCATTTGGTACAGCTCGATTTCCAGAATAAAAGGACATCGAGCTGTGAACTAACGGTGATGATCCCACCTTACTATAATCATAAGTCTTGAAATTACAATCCTCAAACCAAACCAAAGGTGGTAATTCTGGCATCTCTATTTAAATACCCAGCAAAAAAAAATAACAGGAATGGATGGGTAACTTTCTAGTTATCAAAAACTGTTAAATCCATAACAGCTTCTGACAAAGGAGCAAAAAAATCAGACATAATATCTTAGCTTAATTTCTTTCCACTGTCTTTTAGGGGTACTGTATTTACTGGCTCTGCAGATCCAGTAACATCTACCTGGCCACACAGGAAAGGGTCAGAAAAGCTGGGGAAGAAAGTCCCTGTGGGACAATGAGAACACTAAAAGGCCTGAAGGAGCAAAGGACTCTGAGACCTCCATGCCAAACTCAATAATGAACATCTCTCCCTATCTTCATGTCACTATATTGCAGCCCCTGGCAAATGTGAAAACCCTGGCCCATTACACACCCATACCTTGGTGCTATCTTCACTGCAGGAGAAGAAAGAAGGCTTTGTGCAACTGTCCAGTAATTCTCAAGAGTTCAAGACAATCCCTTTGTTGCCTGGAGATTAGTGACAGGTTAGGGACAGAAGTAAGATGATGTATAGCGGTGGATTCAGACTGATATTTTGAGGTAACAAAACTGCCCCAAAACTACAAGGCAGAACTCCTTAGGGCTCATAGATGTGTCCAGCAAAAAACCCAAAAATCTCTTGGAAGACTCACCAGTACAGAAAGAGATTATTAAAGTGGGTTGCATGGAAAACATAAAAAAGGCAAAGGAATTGGGAAAAAAAACAAACCAAACCAAAACAAAACAACCCAGCCCTGCTGTCAATATATCTACTGCACAATCTCATTGTCTCCCAGGGATGCAAGCAAGAACAGACACACAGTGTAGTTATCACAGCCCACAATAAACTGGTTGCAGTAAGTAAGGAGCTAAAACTGCATGGGTGCATACTCTTCATGAAGGAGTGTGAAGGTGGTTTTTTTCCCTACTTTCAGCAGCAGAGACATAGGTGATCCTAGTTCAACTAAGTGCTGTCTGCTGAAAACCACCTCAAGGTATGTGCTACACCATGCACATGGCTAGAAATGCAGATCCTAGTGTGGACTCTTGTATTATCACAACAAGAAAAGGGAGAAAGTCTGTTTTACCTGTGAACTTCCCTCCTCGATCCTCCAAGGTCAGATGATTTTCACAGCAGGCATTCCTGCTTCCAAGATGACAGAAGATGGATCAAATATTTAATGAGCTCAGGGTTTAGAACACTTTATTATTAGCAAAAACTCTTCAGAGGAAGAGTTTTGAAAGCTGAAAAACAATGACTGTGTAAGACTGCTGGGTCTGGTGGGGGCTTTTTTTGTTTGCTTTTTAAGACTAATTAATGAGTAGGTATTACCTCTTTCAAACACAGATACTCTTTCCAAAGGACCTGTCTTGCTGCCTTGCACTCCCAGGACTCATAGTATCAGCTGTGTCCAAGCATTTACTTCTGTGGGGTTGGTCACTGACTACTTTGTTTACTCCTCTACCTCTCTCGTAGGATGCTTGTATCCAGGGCAGCAATGCCACTTCCTACTACGTGAGAAAGACCATGATGACATTGCAGGACTGCTGCCTGCTCTGTTCCTAAAATGACAGAATCTGCCAGAACATTCAGGTTTCCAGCCGGCGATGCTTCCACAGGTTAGTTGATCTTCACTTAACTTCTATAGAAGGTACTTTTTCTTAAGGCAGAGATTTCCAATTTTCCTTCCCTCTCCTCACAATGCGGTGAGTTTCCAGACAAGGTTACTTGGTAAGGAGTGCTGAAGGGCTATGCTATGACTGTGTCAACAATCCACCACCAAAAAATGGAGGAGGAATGTGCTTGACAATTCTTAGTGAAAGACAAGTTATGATCCATGTCCTCCTTGCCCTACATTCACACTATATCCAAACTCACACGTTCCATTTGCTTCCTTGTCTAAAGGAAGATACAGTTGTGACCAATTTCTCTGGACCAGACACCAGGTAGCTGTTAAATAATATTAAGAATGATTTCACCATGATATGCTTGTACTGGATCTTGCCCAAAAAAATTTTATATATTGCTGATATTACTGGTTTGCTGCAATTGCTGTCTCAAAGGAAAGCAAGCACTTTGAAAAATATATGCATGAGATCATACAGACGAGGAGACTATGTATTTGTAGAGGCGTGGTAATACTTTGTTAAAATAGATTGAACTTTTTCAGTCTGCCTTCCAAAATAAAGATTTTCTTGGATGATGAACTCAAGGATTCCCAGATTTCTGTCTGTGGAGGACAACTTACTGGTTGGAACATCAGGCTAGGGGCTGCACAGCACAAATCAATATGCTTGACAGTGCAGAACAACCTCAATGTGAAAATCCCTCTGAGGGTCATACTTAGCAGCTTTCCAGGTCAGTCTCTGGGAAGCCTCAACTCAGATACTGAATTCTTGTGAGGAATACCACTGATCCTTGTGGTGGTTTTACCTCCTCAAAGACACATTTCTGAAGGTTTTCTTTTTTTGTGATGACTACTGGGCTCTGTGTTACACAAGCAGAAGGCTCACAAGGCAAGAGCAGACATGCTGTAACTTTCCCATTTGTAATGTACTTGTAAACTCTTGTTAACTCAAAACAAGTCATAGTCTTTATTCAGAAGGCCTCCAGCTATAGAAGCAGCTCACACTATATTCAAGTGGTGGAGGAGCAGAAGTGGCTCCTACTGCTTAAATCTTCAGTAGACTTTAAACATTTATTTTGATAGTCTGAATGCCTGGGAAGATAATGACAACTCTCATCACTTTCATTGTGGTCTGGTTATTTCCTGATGTGGTTCTTCTGTGCCACAAACATACACAAAGAAGTATTTCTGCAAGCAGGAGATAGTCTACAGAGGGAAGAATAACAGCTGTGGAGGTATACTGCCCTAATGGGTATCAGCCTCCAGTCACACCTCTTCAGTGACAACTGTAAACACCAAAGATTGGAGAACACAACTGTGCCAGATGGTGATTCAATCATGGAAAAGTGAGATAAAGAAGATTTAAGGCTTACAGGTGCTTTTCTGCACTTACATTTTCTGTGCATATTTTCCTTCCCAGTTGCAGAGATTCTCAAAAAGAGACATGTTAGCAACTTGCTCTCCAGTTTGCAGGGCTGGTAGGAACGCTCCCTCAGCTGGCATGTCTGTGTCTTCTACTAACAAGACTGTAACTTAACTTCAGGCAAATTAATGAAGAACATCTACCTTAGTCCTTTGGTACATGTAGGTGTAACAGAATTCCCTTCCACCAACAAAAATTACCAGAAGAGTAAGTTGTAAGTTCTTCTTAGCAAGCTTTCTTTTAGTTTGTATGTTTTGAAGTGAAAAGCCACCAGTGAAATCAAGAAGCAAACAAATAAAAATCTCTGGAATGTCCTCTCTGCTCAGAGCTCAGAAAAGCTCTGCTATGTGGGGAGAACTGGCATCAGCCCTTGTTTCCCAAGACACAAGGGACTCCATCAGGACTCCAGTCCTGAGCAAAGAATTTCTTTTGTTTCTGTTAGGCAGCCCTGCCAAAGAACATCTCAAATTCGGGGCAGGAAAGCACATGTTGGGTCATGCACTCCTGTCATGCTGGTAGTGCCTGTGCTTGGAGGACTACTCCGTGACAAGAACAACGTTCTGCTATGGTTGGAGCACCCTTGTTAAAAGGTCTCCTGTCAGTAGCAAGCATGACTGGCCGGCAGAGATCTGGCTTAATCGGAGCAACATCTTTTTGCTCTCTATACCACACAACAGGTGTGAGTGTTCAGAATTCAAGGCTCTTGCTGCCCCAACTACCTGTTCTGTCTCCTTACTGAACAGAAGTAGCAGCCTCTGTCACAAAACGGGTGCAAGCCAGGTTAAGCTGTGGGGGAACAGGAGGCCAAAACCTTACGTGATGGCCTCACATTCACTGCATGCACTCCACTAGGTCTAGTCCCCAAATCAGACAACTATCAGAAAGGTGCTTAATCCACATGGGATAGAAAGACCTAAGGAACATCACTTGGTTTTAGCTGACGATCAGACAGTGAGGACATACAGCAAAGTCACACAGCTGTGACAAAGGGTACAACAAGCAGCAGGTTTTCTACACTGCATCTGACCTGCGGTCTGTTTAAGAAATACAGCCTCCCTGTTTTCCGTGTTTATCTCATTCTGATCACAAGTTAAACAAGCCAGTCAGCCTATTGTTTTTATCACACGGTAAGTAACTAGCTTCATGTAAACAAAACAATTAAGCTCCATAAAGAACTGCCTGCCATTCAAAGCTGAACTAAACATTGCATTTTGATTTGTGAATCCAAATATGGTAAGTTACTGACAGTTAACTATGACTATGGGATTATTCACTGCACAGAAAGCGTAAGTGCAACAGGCAGCATAAACTGAAAAATCACCTTTCTTCTTCTTTATCCTGTCATTAACCATCTTGAGATCCTCCTGGTCTCACTGCTTGGCTGCTCTCGCTGAGTACCACCTTAGCACAACTAACTCATCGTAGAGAGATGAATGGACAAGTAAACTTCATATGCTGACACAGCTGGTTCTAAGCTTCCCCTCCTCAGTTGCAAGCCCACCAGGTTCTATCACTACCCCTCCAGGAAAATACCTCTGACTGGTTAATTTCATAACATATTTGGCAGACATTTCATTAAAGAATAGCGCAGCACACAAATACACACCAACTCATCATTTTCTTATTAGCTGTATTCCTGTTGCATCTAAAAGCCCTAATCAATATCAGACTGACAACATTCTGCTGGACAGAACATGAATGGAAGAAGACAGAACCACCACACAGAAGCCTGGATGCTGTAAACCCAACACACACACAGAGCTCAAAAAACCCAACTCCACACTGCTAATCTGTGTACATGTTCGGCATTGCAGGCTGAGTATTCCTGTTTTAAATATTCACAGAATGCAGGAGTCTCGAATAGACAGAGTAGGGAAAAACAACCAAAGCAAACCAACAACAAAACCAGAAAAAAACCATTATTAAATCTATGGGTGAAGGGGTGGGAGAACAACACATTAATAAAGGCAAAAGTAAAAATGCATTCTGTTATAGCACCCAATGGAACACCCCCTTTACATTTTAAATGCGCATGCTTTGCTCCCTTGCAAAGATTTAGTAGCTATCCCCAGTTACAGACATGCATCACAGCTCTCGGTGTAGGGCAGAAGCAACTGAACCAAAGAAGGCACAAGGCTGAGGGTAGGACAGGACACAGTGAGGTACGTGTAGAGCCCTCAGGAAGAGAGGGCCCAGCACACCAAGGGGAAGGACAGAGCCTGGAAGGTGATGGCAACTTCTAGAATAAGTTCACAAGTTTCACACTGGAACACTGGGAGTTAAAACCACAATCATGGTGGAGATTCCAATTAGTCACGCTCTCCCAACCAACTCTGTGATGTGCTATCTGTCCTTGTACTGCCTAGAAACATCCCAGCCTCCTGATGAAGTTACTAGATAAATTGTTAAGTTTTGAAATACAGCAAGACAAAGGTTAAGAAAACCAACTATTATTTACTGTAGTACTGCAGCACACGTCTCCATCTCGGATGAAGGGTGAAAGACACCATTTTGTGCAACAGACGGATAAAGTCAGCCACTGGGAGAATGAAATGGCCTGTAATGGTGGTATCATCCAAATGACATGTAGCTATGGAACAGTAGGACACAGGATGTGCAAGCACTCTTACTAGTATATTAGCTAAAGAAGCAGACTTTGCACAAAAAAAAGCAGAGACCAAAACAGTAATTTGGTTCATTTTCTAAATCCTGGGTATCAAAATGGGAGGGGGATCAGGACAAAAAGAATAAATATAGCCTTAAATTTCTTCCTGAGTTTCACTTGCCATCACAAATACTGCTGGATCTCACATTTTATTACCACTTAACTTACATATTCCTTGCGAATACTTATAAATACTTATAGGCATACCTTCAAAGATGCTGAAGTACAACAGAGGATTATTGAGCATCCTACATAGAAGGCAACAGAGCCAGAAACACACATAAAGAGTAAACTAATTTTGGTCAGAAGTCTACATCAAGTGCTGCTTCTCTGTCCCTCAGGTTTTTACTCTTTACTAAAGTGCATCCTTCAACCGGCAGATATGAAAAGGTCTAGAGCTTCTGAGACAGAGAACGTATCTCAGGGTTGAATATGATGGGAAGGGATGCAAAGCTTGGACTAGGGCTTATCTGAAGGCATGTCTAGGGACCTGGAGAGTTTGGGATTCATTAACCCAAAAGACTTAGTAAGATGGACTTAAAGCCAAGGTGAGGGGGGTGAACCTAGGACAGACCACAAGACAGTAACTAGCTCCTAGATCCAGTGAGACTGGTGTCTGCAGCTTTCATGTGATGGTATGATCACAGTGTTAGGAATTCTGTGAAGCATTTGAGATTAAGAAGGAAAAGGAAACCTGCTTCCAGACCCATGCAGAGACTTAGATGCCAAAGCTCAAGCTTTAATCCAACGGGCACAACTACTTTCAGTAGGTTCTGCTTGTCCTTGGACAATTTAGTATTCCTCCCTCCCAACATAACATTTCTGAGAAAGGTACTATAGGACTGCAGGTGTCCTGCATGGATTCAGGATGTACTCTCCAAAACGTGAAAATACAGTACAAGCATTAGGTTTACCCTTATTCCTTTCTTAAACATTATATTTCTCTCACTCTTCTTACCTTTGCACACATTTTCAGAATCTTAATCTTTGCTGCGTTAACCATATGCTCTCCCTTTTCCTGCTGTGCCTTTGTTCTCTCTAGTTTTCCTCCTCTTCACTAAGACAGCCTTTCCTCCTTCCATGTTATTTCCCCACTAACACAACAAAAATCATAACGCTAATCTGATTTCACATGTGTAGCACAGATGATTTTACTTTTTCATTCCCCACACTTTTTCCTGCATTGACACTGTCCGCAGGCCCTCTGAGACAAGGACTGTTCAAATGTGAACTGTGGTTAGAAAAACAGTATCCAGACCATCTTGTCTGCCCCCTCAATATGTGCTAGACATAAAAAACCCCCAACACTAGTGGATAAACCTGCTTCTTATACAGCCACCACCCTGTTCCACCTTAGGATCTGAAGTTTCAGGTCAATGCATTAATACTGTGTCATCCCACACTACAATACCTGAAGCAGTCTTCTCCAAGGTCAGTCATTTTGCCAGTTGAGGAATTGTACCTCAGACCCAAGTAAGAGGCAAAACTGCTGTACCAGGTAAATCTCTTCCGAGGTGCAGAGCAAAAGGCCTCTAAATACCAACCTTAGTAACACTGCCTACCCAGCCCTTGCCTCTGCAGGTCAGAGGGCTCAGTAAGCACTCAGTTGGTGTTGAGCATGGCAGTAAAACCTAGACACACTGTCTGACAAGCTAGAACTTGGGCATCCTGTTTCTCAAGGCTCCATCCTCATAACATATGACCGCTGTCAAACATTACGGTATAAATTTCTCACTGAACTTAAGATGTAGTTGACAGATATAAAACAAAAAAAAACCAATAAAAATATTTATGTATTGAAACTCATGGACTGGGTAAACAAGATTGTAGGTGGGCCTCTGTTATGTCCTGCTTACCAATGCACAGGCTGAAGCAGACAGGTATTTTATAGCAGCCACTGTTGTGCATGCGTGCATGCATGCATGCCCTGTGAGCTGCCCTTCCCACTGCTTTGCCTGGCAGGAGCAGAACAAGTCCTGGACAGGATGATGGGTGCCCTCTAATGTTTCAAAGAAGATGATGATCCAAGCACACTCAGCAGAGGCTGAGCTTCTCAGACAGCTGAAGCAACTCATTCCCACACGGTATGCAAACACCATGCACAGCAACAGGTGTAATTTTTAACTTTTCTCCATGTTCTGAATGTCAGATGGACCCTTCTTGTGGCTACAGTATAATGCCTTTCACCATCCTTCAGAACTGATTTTATGGGGCCAATTTACTCTGGCAGATAGTTATATAAAACTCGGATAATGAGATCATGACCAAAAATGGTCACTTAGTGATTAGACTTGTTACTTTTAAGTAATCAGCATCAATTCTGCTTCTTTCCAGCCCCCACTTACAAGCATTTGAAAGCCCATCTGTCTATTCCACTGTTACTAGTCATCTTCCCTTTTACAGTGCTTATGTGCTAGAATTCACTGGACCACTGTGAAAAACTAACCACTGTTAGAACTCATTGTCACATGGGTGAAAATTTCAACGTTTAGGCATGTGCCTCTAATAACTCAACATTTTAAGAATATATTAGGGTTTTTAATATACTTTTAAACTGAAGATACATGACTAAAAGTCATATTGAAAATATATGACTAAGCCTATGTATATCCCGCCTACTTATACCTGGAATAACATTCTTCAAAATGACAAGTGAAAATCTGTAACCTGTAGAAAGCGTGCAGTATTTCAGTCCCACACAGAAAATAACCTCTATGCTTTCACTTTGGTAAGCAAACCCAGTAAAGAACCATCTAAATAAAAATACCCGCTAAAAGACTTTTTTTTCATTTAGCACCTTAAATAATACAATGTTCTAACTTCAGGGGAATTCAAATACTGAAGAATTAAGTATTATTATAAGAATTAAGAATTACTATGAGAGAAGCTGAGCACAGGAGCCCTGTTTCAGGTAAGCACCTGCATCTACAAGTTGTCCTAGACTGAAGGTCTGACACATCAAGGCAGCAGGTCTGATTTCCAGCTCAAATACTTGTTGATGTATCACTCTACAGTAAAGGGAGAAGAACTGTTCCAAAGCTCCTAACATCTGAAATCCTTCTGAAATACGCATTTGCCACCCTAGTGGAAGCACCTCAGATGAACCTACTCTGCAAATTCCTTCTTCTAAAAGAGCACCATTAATAGGAGACAACTTGCAATCCACTGAACTATCATAAAGAGATCAAACAAGGAGCATAATTGTTACTGCCTACTCAGCTGTTCTAGTCAATTCTTGTAGTTTTATCATTATTATTTTCCCTTATCCTTTTAATTGTTTTTCTCCCCTTTCTTTACTGCCCGAGAGATACAAACACACAAAAGATCTGCCTATCTAACCATGCAAACACAGCAGTGGCAGAAGATATGCTTGAAGAACGTCTGAAAAACTATTTCTAGAGGATAAAAAAGGATTCTTTTTCCCCTCAAGTAGTCGCAGCCATTGCTTGTAACAGGGATATGCAAAAAACATTAAGGCAGATGTATGAACTTTAAGTTGATGATATGCCATAGTCCATTACATCTGAGGAAGTGCTGTTACGGGGAATGCTGGCGAGAGCATTTTGGTACAGGCCACAGGACTGACTAACACCAGTTTCATTGCTCAATGTTGCATAGTTTTCCTATCATGTAATGCTTACTGTAGCTATTATAATGATACATAGCTGAAAGCCATCAGTAAAGACTTTCACAAGGGACCGCACAAAGAAAGCTGATACAATGATAAAGAGACAGCACTTGATTGTTTTTCCTTACACTCTTTTGCACCTTTGGTGGCTGTTAAATCGTGTTCTGACCAGGTCTCCCAACCTCACCTGCCACCTTTATGATACCATCTGTCAGACCGAATTTAGACAGCAGCTACTGGGAGAAGGGCTGCAGTCTTATCACCTGTGGAAGGTCCTGTTTAGGGTGGGAAAGCAGGAAGGGGGATCTCTCCAGTTCACATCATTACATGGTGTACAAGCACCATCATTCACGGGATCATCCGCACATGCAAATTCCAAAATGGTTAGAAACCAGATCAACTAGCTGGGGTAATTACAGCAAAACCCCTCAGAATATGAAACCATATTAGGTGGCCTTTTTATTGACTACACCTAATTTAAAGTTTATATGTCATCAGGGCAGACTTGCAGAAATCCTCACGAATGCAGTGTAATCAAGCTTTTATTAAAACTAGTCAGACGTTTTTACCACCAAAACCAAGATTTCATTAGGAACCCTTCTCTGGTTACCCTGTTTAACTTTCTACATTTACAGAACTCAGTCTCAAGATCTGAGACCAAATTAACCGATACCTTCCGGGGGCTATTTGTCACCAAGAAAAAAGCACACTAATTTGCACAGTTTAGGGTATTCAGATATTATTTCTTTTAAGAACTTCAAATGAGCTGATGTTGAGAAAAAGATGAAAAAGAACTGCTCCAAATCCCAACTTCAGATATTATAATTGAATTAAATGATCATTTAATTAATAGAGGGAATAGAGTGCCATGCAAATGGAAGTTGAGAAACTAAACGGTTTAACATATCAAAATCCGTTATATCACTGAAAAACTGCAGAGGTCTAACCATCCACACCAACTGGAATTTGAATACAATGAACAGGTTTGATTTATTATTAAAAATTCATATGAAATCAAATGAGTGAGCCCCAGCTTCAAAGCAGCTAGCTACACAGTCACTCCACCAGTTTATTCATAAACCTATTTCTTGGCCAAATAGTCTAAATTTAATACAGTATCATTATGAATTGCTGATCTGCATGTAGAAGTCTGCCTATCACTTCTTTAAAATACCACAATGAAGAGATGTTTATTCTAAACTCACTGTGCAAAATACAGTTTTGGACCCTCCTACAATTCCGTGATGAAATCACCATAATTGGTCTAAAAATGTAGTATTTGGAAAAATCAATACCCCATATCTTGCAGAATAAAATATTGGTATCTTGCAAAAGTAGTGAAAGGCAGCTCAAGTCTGTTTGTCCTTAAAAACAAGCTTGTCACATAATGGGAAAAAAATTAATCCACCAGTTGCTTCAACCAAATGAAACATTCAAGTACAAGCCTCAGTTCATTTTGGTACCTGGTCGCTTTCAACAGCAAAGATGCATACTGCATCTGCAGTGCAGTACAGTGCAATGTGTAGGTGGAAGACATAAGAAGTTGCACATTGTCTCATACAGTGAAGAAGGGTTAAAGCCTAGAAGCAAAACTATGTGGTCATAGCAGGCCCATATAATTCACTTTTTCCAGATGATTCCTCTCCTTGGTTTGCCTCTTCAGTGGCTTCTGGGATGCTAGAAAGGCAAGTTCCCTCAAGTAGAGACCATGGGAAAGTCATCCCGAACATCAAAGGCAGCAACAATGACACGAAAACAAGCATGAGAAAAGGACATAAAAGAAGATGAGTCTGAAGCAGCTGTCAAGAATAAAGGAAGCAAGACTGATGCTGGGCAGACAATAAGAGATCAGAGAAAGAAATGCTGGTAGATTAGCATCAAGCTGAACAGTGAAAGCAAAAAAAGGAAAATTTGCTATTGTTCTCCCCTGGAACAGAAAAGCAGCCAAGCAAAGAGGAAGAACTTGGTGAAACTGCATGACTGCCATTATAATATAAGCTTTGCCAAACTTTAAAGCCCCTTAAGGCAGGCAAAATGAGCATCTAAGACAAGAGATGAACAGAAAGCACACCCTACTTATCTGACAGCCAATACTGAGAGAACACAGGATAAAATGACAGAATTCTGTCCTTGTATGAACATTATCAGAGAAGTTGGGAAGGAGGGAGAATCATAGAATAGTTAGGGTTGGAAAGGACCTTAAGATCATCTAGTTCCAAAGCCCCTGCCATGGGCAGGGACACCTCACACTAAACCATGTCACCCAAGACTCCATCCAACCTGGCCTTTAACACTGCCAGAGATGGAACATTCACAACTTCCCTGGGTAACCCGTTCCAGTGCCTCACCACCCTCACAGCAAAGAACTTCTTCCTTGTATCTAACCTCCTATTGCATCTAGGCAACTAAAACAGGTCTACAGACATGCCTAAACTGGAGACACTGCAATAGCTCTGTGAAAGTCAGTTTTGTGAGCAGCCCAGCTATGACTACAAGCATACAGAGCAGTTTATCACCTCATAACCTATGAACCTTGTCAGTAATTCTCATCTGACAACAGTGACTCTCACAGTAGCAAAAAATGTAGTGAAAGAGCATGGGGAACTTAATGCTGTGGCAGATGAACAAGGCCTCACCATCCCCATGAGAACTTTTTTCAAAGCAGAGACAGCTTCCAGTTGGGCAGAATCAGAAAACAGCATCTCCTTGATACAGCCCATGATAAACGATCAGCTTTAAATAGGGGTTTACATACCTGAACTCTGCATACAGGAGAGCAAAGATTTGTGCTACAAACTAAAACAATGTACTAATTTTTGCTGTGCTCATAGTTTAGATAAATCCAATCTCTGTTTACCTATCTCATGACTGAGAAGAGCTCAAATCCAGAGAAAAGAGTATTAGATGTTGTAGAGAGGAGAGCTAAAGGCCCTCACATGATACAAATGTAATTTATGCAATTTGTGCCATGGAAGCCCAGAAAGAATTTATCAGTCAGGCTGCCTGGGGTGCTGCACAGGCTTTTGTGCATGAACAACGTTTTAATAAACAAGCAATTAAATAAGCATTCTCAGAGCTAGTGGGAGACACTGATGGAAAGATGAATCATGACCCCAAATGGGCAGTGTCACAAAGCTGGTAGAAGGCTGAACCATGACCTCAATTTTACCCCCAACTGGACAGTGTAACACAACTCCTGTCCAACCTATGCATCTTAAGAAAAAGAGCAAAACCCTATACCAGAACATAAGCAGTACTTCAACATATACTCAGACCATAGTCTGAAATACATGTGTTCTGTGGGGGAGAAAGAGAGGAAATTAAATAATCAGCCTGAGGCTACACTGCAGGATTTCTACAGTGACTTCTGTACATAAGGTCTTGCATCCTTTCATTGTCTCAACACTCAAGGCAGTTTCCATCATTTAAAAATGGGAAAAAATCCAGCAGTTCACGAAGAGAATTATTTGGGCCAGTAGCTATTTGTGTTTAAACATATAATTAAAATACACTGAACTGAATTAAAAAAGCAGTTTATGCTATGGATGATGTGGTGCATGGTCAAGTATGAAGCATAGCCATGAGTCTTATTTTCTGATGGAAAAGCTTGGTCTTTATAGGAACTCAAACTCCAAGTCTGAGTATTTTTAAGAGCTATTCAATTACATAAGACAGACATTCTATAGTTTTCTGTTGCAGGAATTGAAAAAGTGCCAGTGAACTTCTATGCTGTTCTGCCTTGTGAGGACCACACATTGCAGTCATATTAGAAATGTGGCAACTGAATCTAGGAGCAGTCCTTGCAGTTTAACTCTGTAATGAATTAGACTGAGAGAGTATTTGTTTTCAACTCCTATACAGGAATCTGCAGTAGTTTTAAAAGGGATGAAAATGTCATGATAGCTTGCTCCTGAGCTGCTGTGATGCAACTCAAGCATAAAGTAATTAAAATTTTGGGTCAAGGAGTGGACTTTTTACAATTTTAATAATTTCTTACTTACAGAAGGGACTATAGTTCATGTGTGGTTTATAATATTACATAATGCAAACAGCATTCAGTTTAACAATTTCCAAAATGCACAAAGAATTAACCAATATAACGCCTCAAACGTTACCATGTACAATTAAAAAAAAATAAAATCTTTCAAAAGCATACAAATGCAGTTACATCAGGAAAGCCATAATAACCTATTTCAGTGATGCAAGAAGTCTAATCCGAACCAGGTGGATGAACATCGATCCTACACTTCTTAGATTCTGTGGGTTTATATTAAAAGTTGGCAGAGAAAAAAGAGATGAGACTCAATCTTCACCTAAATTCAAAAGAAAGTTTTTAGGGAAACACAAGGGCAGAATTCATGGTAGTGCAGAAGATGACATGGACAGGCAACTAACTGTGTCTCAACATGCTGCTCCACATCCAGCTTTCAGAAGCTCTATCTACCAAAGACACTGTTCTCTTTCTCCCTCCCCCTTTTAGACAAACATGGATGCATAAGTGCAGGCAAGGTGAGATCAGAACGTCCCAAGCAAAGTGATCTTCCAACTATATGCTATTCTCTTTTCTACTACTGTACTGTAAACTTGATTTTTTTAGACTTTACTTAATGTACCTCATATTATCATGTATATAAAGTGCATTATTATCCATTATAACATCACATAAATTCGCCCTGCTTGCCTCGAAATCTCACAATGTACATTCCTTCATGTTTCTTGTGCTTCTCTGCCCAGTTCCATGAGCATGAATGTAGCTAGAAGTTTTCTTTCTCTCATGCACAAGGACTTTTTTTTTCCTCTGTGTTGATGGAAATTTTACTATTTAAAAAAGAAAAAAGATTACAATAGGTTTTCCTCCTCTTCTCTTTCTACCCACATGTTAAAGAGGTACATTCACCTATTACATGACAGAGCAAATGACACAAAAATTCACTAGATCTTTTTCTTCGGTCATACACAACAGCTCAATTACTTTAACCTTTGTTTGTTCTCTAAAAGGAAGTTATTGAGCCTTCAGTTCATATTTACATCCTTTTCTTCAGAGGGAGACAAAGAAACATATAGTTCACCAGCAGTGTCATGGAAGTCAGCTTGTCCCTAACTTAAAAGGTGACATGAACCATATGACAAAACAGTGACCAGTGACAATCTACCACGAAACAATGAAAGTATAAATACAACCAAAAACTGGCAAAGATTGGAGGAGTGAGAAAAACAAAACGGGGGGGAAAAAAAATGGGACAGAGGTTCAGAACTGAAGGGAGACAGAGACACATGGCAATACTGAGCTCTACAGTCCAAGTGAGATCACCAACTCTGGGCTTAAATCCCACAAAAACTTCCAGCACACATTCAGGTTTGTTCTGAAAACTGGACAGGTATATCAGAATTATGAATATGAGTAAGTATATTATAGAAGCAGCTAGTTATTTTAGTAAAATATCAAGAAAGACAGGAGTCAAATGCCTGCCAACAATAACGGCAGGCTTGTCCATCAGGAAGAATACGCCTGATTTTGTTCTAAGTATCTGAAGAAGTAAAAAAAATAGAGAAAGATAGGACTACAGGGCTCTTGCCTGTTGCAGTTGGAAAGCAGAGCAGAGCTGTGATAGTTTTAGTCTAGTTTTAGATGTGCAGTACACAGAATTGACTGAAAATAGCTGGGCAATGATGCCTGTTGCATTCTCAAGATTAAAATCAGGCAAATGCTTTATGATGGCTGCCAGCATTTGAATAGTTTTGAGACATTTCAGATGATTCCAGAAGACCTTCTTCTTTTATTAAAAACTAGTGGGTGCTTTTAATGGATGTTGAATACAGCCAGGCTTTGTTTGAGAAAGCAGTGCTTATTCTAAAATAAGCAGGATCCAGACAAAATGCTTCATCAGTTCACTGCCTCCTAACAGTATCTTTACTTAGGCCCTCTAGGCTCAAATCTACCCATTGCTTTGTGTAAATCCAACTGAAAAGAGAAGCCAGGGGAACCTAACTGAGAGCAAAAGTTGTTAACTAAATAGGCAGGGCATGGGTGATGTTAAACGAAGAGTCACACCAGGAAAAAGCAGTGACCTGCTACAAAGCTTGTACCTGGATTCTGAGCCGTGAATATCGTCTCCAGTGTGACCAGAACCTCAAGCAAAAGTAATGAGGGAACTACTGTTTGCTGTCATTCACCTGAGCAGGATCCTCACCGTGTGCGAATGACAGTCACAAGCACTAGGGATGTGCTTATGTTTTTGGCCAAGAGGAAATAAGATGAATCTGCACAATTAATAAAAACCTGAACAACTCCTGCATTCCCTCCATGAGTGGTGACGACTGGATGGCTTCAGAATTCCAGCCTAAGTTGGACAAAAGCATTTGGAAAACTGAGACGAGACCACAACAGTGAACGCAAGACACACAGTAGTCTCCAGCTACAGATACCGAATTGCCTCTTTTTCCTTTCCTTTTCTTTTCCTTTCCTTTCCCTTTTTTTGGTCAAAATTTGGAAATAGCAACTCATTAGCTCTGTATCCTACAAATCCTACCCCATGCAAGGAAGTTTAATCATCCAGAGACACTCCCATCAATGCAGTCAGTTGTAATGGCTTCAGTTTTTAAAGGAAACTTGAAATTTTTGTAACATTCTCTTCTCATACTGAAGGAAGCCATTTAAATTTCTGCTTAATTACATGTTCAGTACACCAAGCAGTCCAAACACAGAGAAATGCATGAGATAAACAGAAATATTTTTGTTATGACCTAATTTAAGCACCTTAAAAATAATATGACTACTTTAAAAACTGCAAGACATCAAAAGGCTTAAAAATATTGCAGACACACAAGAGTGTAAGGGATCTGGCAAGTATTGATAGAACAACATTTAACTCAAATGAGAAACAGGAGGCATTCAGAGACACATGGTTACCATTCATGTAAATTTATGACCACGGCATTTCTGTTACTGTAATACTCTTTGTACCAGGAGCCATATGCAATGGCTCCCTCTTTTATGTGCAATGTCAATTTTGTCATACTGGTGAAAATTAAAGAAAGGCTTGAATTTGGAATTTGCTGGCTGCCACTACAACATAAAAGACGAAGGCATTACAGGTTCTGCTCTTAGTAAAAGAAATCAACAGCCTAGGAGAAGGAATCACGCAGCTTTTACAAACAGTAAGCAGCAGAAGCGGTGGTTAGGAGACAAAAGCATACATGCCCCATCCTACACACAATTAACCTCAGTCTACTACAGATCCAAGTACACCTATAAGAAAGGCGCCTGTTTCCATCAAACTAATGAATGCACTGCTTCCTCGATTACCTTCAAAGTTCATTTGTGCATCTGCACTAGCAGTAAAATCTTAGTATCACAGCCTATTCTGGAAGACACCTTTAGTAAGACTCATCTTGCCACACAGTCAATGCTTTTCTGTTTCCTTGAACACAAATCTAAAGTGAACAGTGCAAAATACAATCTACTAGTAGACACACAAAGCCATCTGTATTGCAATTCCCTCATTAGTTTTATAGTTTATATTAACTTCCATATTACATTCCTTCTTAAAGAAGCACTTAGACATCACAGCAGCCTGAGTAATAAAACCCCAAATTATAAATAGTAACAACTTCTCCTTATCAGGCAATAAGTGTCCAGGATCCCAAATATGGTAAAGCAATTTGTAAACTGGAGAAATAATGAGCTGTAGGCAAAAATATTCCAACTCTTATCACAAACTGTTCTTCCATAGGGTGTCTGCCTCTACCTGCACACCAAATTCACATCATTAAGATGGGACTGGAAGAACTTCTCCACCACACTCTACCCACAGCTCAATCTTCTGATTCTTGGGTATGATGCCTGACCTCCAACAATTCTTTATCCCTGGTTCACCAGGTTTATGACTCCTTCTAAAGGCAAACAAGGATCACTGAGAAAACTACGGACACTTCGAGAGAAACAAAAATAACTATGCCTAAATGCATAGGAAATGCCACTGACCCAACCCTAATCCAAGCTTGTTTTACATTTTGCTGCTCCTTTAAATACCACCCTGTCTATGCATCTTCCTGTCACCTCTTGTTTTCTGTTGTTATCTCTCTGAGGTTATTCAAACAGTGCAATACAGCACTGTAAATCCCTGGACAGGGCATCAGAAGCACCTTTACGCCCATGCAACCCACAGATATAAGGTACAGTGCTAGCCCACACTTCCAGCATCCAGTAAGCTCACTAAGAACTATGTGTGGCATTTATGCTCAGCTTTGCACCGTGCCATGGATTCAGGCTCTCTAATGAGGAAATCATTTTTCTGCTGCTTGTACAAAGCACCTTGCTCAGCATCTAGGCTCAGAACTAAAGCCATTAGGTGCTGCACAAATAAAATCCCCCAAAACAACAGTAGCAACAGAGCCTTCTTCTAGATTCCTAAAACCCACAAGTACACTTAGCTGACTGCTGAGAGAAATGTGATAAAAACCACGCCAGCGTGGCTCTACAACAAAACATAGACCTCAGCTCCACAGGAGGCCAAGCACAGGGGACACAGCCCAGTCCAGCTCCTAGGAAAACTTGAACCCGAAAGAGCAAGAAAAAAAACGATGTTTTAATAGCTCATTCCTATTTCTTTACCACATTGCATCCAGGGCCAAAAGCAGTAAGTCCACAGCTGAGGTTAAATCTAGACAGAAGTTTTCTCATCAGTTACGGTTCTTCAAAGGGAGATGGGTTTATTAAATCAGAAACATTTTATCCTGCGAATTGGTGACACCTCAAAAGCACTAGAGCATCACAGATCCAAAGGAAAACAAAATGTTGTCATGCAATATCCTTCTTCCCCTAGTTTCCCTGACCATTGCTTCAAGAATGTCCCTTTTCCAGTACCTTTCTACTACATCTTGCTTTGCTTCTTCATTCACTTGTTTAAAAAAAAACCAACCTATTCCTCCTCTCCCCCCCCAAAAAAAAACCCATGAAGAAAAAACAAACCAACAACAACAAAAAAATCAAAATGAATGACCAAAACAACAACAACAAAAAAACATTAAGACCACCCCCCCCAAACTACTTGGGAACATTATTCTTGGCAGGAAAGAAAAATCCGGTACCTCATGCATACAGCAGAAAGGTTACTGATTGTTTCACTCTGCTGGAATGCTCTACAAAATCACATCCTCATATGGGATAAAATGTCACAGCAGTTTTTGACACATCACCTGTATTTTACAAATACCAGAGTTAAGAGGTCATGTCAATTCTGCTCTCAGTTCTTCAGTGTGCTTTGGTCTTCCAATAGGATTTTTAAGGGAATTTTCAAATTATGGAATAAACCAGATTCTATTTAAAGGACATGGATTATCAAACTGGTGAGTAAGGAAGAAAGGAGAGAAATAAGGTTATGCATCATATATAATGCTTTCAGAATTTCTTACTTGAGTTACACATTTAATCCCATGACACTTCAATGGGACTGAGAAGCCCAACATGATCTAGATGCTGTCTCCATGCTAGTAAGTGCTTAGACCCTCCCAGCACATGAGCTACAGACTTCCAACCAGGGCTTTGTACCTTATTCAAAAAAAATATCAGCCGCAGACAACTCCTCTCAACATGAAAGCATAAGGGGATGTAGCATTATCTATGTATCTGGGTGTTAGAGACGTCATAAACACACATCACTGTTTACTTGGGGTTTTCATGATCACAGTTCAATTTCTGCCTAAGGCCCTTAAATCGAAAACAAACTTTTTAGGAAGTCAAGGCATTTGGAGACTTTTAAGGGCCTGTTCTTTCAATAACTACAACCATCTGAAATTAATAAGTGAAATATGAAAAAGAAACTTTCTGTCCAGCTCTCACCATTTGTGGAGATGTCTGCTTTTTTCCATCGGCATCAACAGCTGATAAATGACAATTTCAGGAAGCTTGTAATGTTGCCATGTAAGACATTATCACCCCAAACCTTTAACAGTAGCTGAAGCACACTGTAAACTGACTGCAGGACACTAAAATTGGGCAAGAGGGTCAGTATGCATCATTTGGGTAGGACAATTTAACAAGTTCACACCATTTGTAACCAATCTCTTGCTGCTTAAGTGATGCAATTAATGCCATTCACACTTAAAAAAGAAAAAAGAAAAAAAACCCAAGGTTTCAGTGCTTCTCCTAATGTGACTACCCCATTGCTCTGTTATTATAAAGGCATTTCCATTGGTATAGACGACTGATGGAGGGTTTACAAATTGCTAATTCCCAAAAGCTTCTTTAAAGCTACATTTCACAGATTTTTTAATTCATGTTCCATATTAGAAGACGGAATTAGTGTCACTGTTACAGAAATTACTCCACATCAGTATAAAGACTTACAGAACTTTGAGTAGGTGCCACTGAAGCAGAGCACTGTGCTTCGGTATGGGAAACTGTTACTCCACTTAATAGCTCATGATATGTTCAGAAATGCAACAAATCAGAAAAAAAAACCCTCAGATTTATTTAATTATGTTTATATATTTAAAATAATGCACACAGTGCTTTACAATTATTTGCCCTACCATAAACATGGTGTTATTTTGTCATTTAAGCAAAAAGACTGCTCTGATTTATTGCCAGATTAAGTTGTATTTTTGTGCTAAATGCTCAGCTACTCTGCCCCACAGACCAAATCATGACATTTGTTCATATATGGCTATTCTCAGATGCACGGAAAGAAAAAAAAAAAGCCAAACCAAGAAGTTACTCAGTTAAAAGCTCTCACCATCTGCCTGGGGTTTTATTAATAACTCATCACCATGGTATCACAGCATCTTAGGGAAAATAAAACAGATAGTTGCTAGGCTCTCCAACCTCTAAGGATAAAAAGGAGTACTTCTTAAGGAAGACTAGCAGAAACTGTTTCAATCTTGTTTCCTTATCACTCTTAAGAGTGAGACTAAGCCAAGAGATGGGACTCATACTGCGTTCTGAAAGCTGTAAGTATTGCGGCCATCATTCAAATCTGTCATCCACAACTCAACTCTTTGCACGAGCACCTACGTAAAAAAATAGAAATCCAAGCTGTGAAGGGACAAAGCCTAAGCAAAAGGGAACTGGATGAAGGAAAGCATTGCTTTCTTCAGCACTCCCATTTAACCCTCAAAAGGACTCTGATCACATCAGTGTCGCCCCTATTCACATGAACTGAAAATGAGCTGCTTGTTGACATGCACTGAACTCCATCCTGCAGAAGGGGCTCCAGGATCAGCACATGGAACAGTCTTGTACTCAACTAAGCCCCATAGTGTCATGCTCTAAATGCATCTGGTATCAGTGATGGGAACTAGGGAACAGTTCAGTGACAGGTCCTCTACTCAGAAGAATCTCAGCTGTTTCCCACAAGTATCTTTAAAATTACCGAGTTTGAGAAGTAGCACCCTTTACCTGTAACAGTCTCCCCATCAATACGGAGACAGAGGATGTCCCCATGCCTCTGTCAGGTCTAGGCTCTAGATGGAACAAGAAGGCTGCACGCACTTGTATACATAACCTGCTTCAATAAGTGGGCTCAAAATGTGCTGTAACATCTTTCGAATCCTAATATAGAGAAGCGTCAAGTCTAAATGCATCAAAAAGCATATGGCAGTTTGTTTGCAGTCCACATTTCCTTTCAGAACGCATGTACTGTATGTTTGATCGTTGCCACACTGTTATTCCAGGAAAGAATGGGACAGCAAAGGAAAATTTGTAAAAACAACATACAGACTGAAGGGTACGACATACAGACTGAAGTGCTTCCTACTTACAGATAACCACAAAATTGACTAAATTCATTCTAAGGCTGAAGAGCAATGCAGTCAGAAGTCACACCTTCACTTAGTATGCTATTCCACTGAACTGTCTCATGAGCAGGAAAGGTTTACAGAACCCTTATGCCTGCTGCCAGACAAGGAGAGAAATCCAGACCTGCAAACTATCCAGTTTGCTATTTGTGAGAGATACAGTGAGTGGTTACACCATTTCCTTCCTTTCACCCTAACTGTTAAGATGAGAAGGCAGACAGGATTACACTGGGTGCAGCAGATTCATCTCCAGTGCCGTCTCCCTCAAGTCCCAGCACTCAATCTTATCATGTAAGCTGTATGCAGCAAACAGATTGTGCAGCTCAAGGAGCAAAAGACAAGAAGCCCTAGAGAAATGTATTTCTCAATGAAGACTTGACATGACACAAAATGCCAAAGCAGCAGACCTGCCCTACTCCTCAAGAGATGCTGCCATAGCTCAACAGATTTCCCTCTCAGAAGGACATCATTCCTGCGTACTGTTTGTGCTATATTTTAGAAGACAGGAAACTGCCCTTTAGTGCACCTTTTCCACACTAAAGCAGAAGTCTGTCACCTACACCAATCATAGAATGTATTATGGTGTCTCAGGTAGCTTTACGTTAAAGTTCTTACAGTTGCAAGAGAAGTTAAGCAGAGGAGCCAACTATCTCCTTTCCTTCAGTTTCTTGGCTAATTTGTGCAGGCCAGACAATCATCATCTCTGATAGCTGTAGCTCTGAGAAAGCAATGATTCCTGCAACATGAAGCTGTGTTATACTTAGTGTCTTCCTCTTAGGGTGAAAAAGCAGAGTTCAAGGTAAAAAATCTCCAGACACAATCACCCTGATTTACCCTTGCCTGTCAGGCTGGGTGCATTTTGTCTCTCTCTGTATCCAGAATATGTATAACTAATTCTATTTTCAAGAACTGCAATTGTTGATTGATGAGTCATATTTCCTGTATTTTTTTTTTTTTAATGATTCTGGCATTGTTCCTTGAAATTCCTCTCTGGCTATGTAATGGAAAATTTGACCTCACACTCTGGTTTCTTTAACATCACAGATACTGAGATTACAAGCTTAGGAAGACCAAACAGTTGAATAAAGGATCCAATGAAGAAAATGTGCAGCTTAAAAAGAAAGCAAGCTGTACAAAATAAACTCTCAAGTAAATATTTTGCTGCATGGCCATTAGGTTATGTTCCCAATAACACAGCAACACATTTATCATAATTAATAATTCATGGGGGGAGGGTTGCTTCACTCTTTCCCCTCCCAAAATTGTTAAAGTTGTTGGCAAGTGAAACTTGGCATATATCAAAGTTCAGTTTTTCCTTTTAATTATCAACTCCCTACATTACGGTTTCAAAACCATACTGCAAACAGTAGTCAGAAAGAAAAAAGTAGAAAAATGTAAAGCAGAGGAGAGTAACAAGAAACCAAAAGCACCAAACAATTCATCCATGAGTTGGAAGTACTGCATGATACAACATAACACTTTTCAGATTGTAAGCAGCAAGATGAGGGACTTTTCAGCTCTGTGTTTTCCTCCATTTGGGAGCAATGTGGAAAGTACATAGTTGCCCAACTTTCTCAGACATGCTAAGCTCAAAACACATGGCAAGAGTTAAGAATTTTGCACTTAGTCCCCCCCCCAAAAAAAAAAATCAGATGAATCTTTACAGAAAAAATAAAAATTGAATACATTTGTGCACTAGTCTAATTTACGTAAAACTTCATCTAATAAATATAAGAGAAACTCCTCAATCTACTCAGACTGCGTTCAGCCAGCAGGAAAACCCCACAGCACTCGGAAACAGACACAGTGCCAGCACCTGCTGGAGCCTCTAACCAGCAATTACAATCAACCACCAACAACCATCATGGTAAGCTAGATCTAAGATGTGGCACATTCATGGCGCACAAAGGCTAAGCCTATTCAAAACGAACTAACATTCCTGCCTACCTTCCAAATTCTAAGTGGGATAGCCAAGGGGTATGACAACATGAGCCTCAAGTTATTCTTGGAAAAGCTCTGAAGGAGATTTCTCAAATGAGAGCATTATTGCCATGGCAATTCTTTGCGGTCACGCCAGAGGGTAGCCCACTCTATGCCCCCATGATTAGCTTGCACTACCAACCACCTTTCATTCAGGCCAACTAAAGGAGATAATATTTGGCAAAGAGCTCCCCTACTCTCTAGCCACAGGGCAGCCCACAGCAGGCCCTTCACAAGTTTCATTAGACACTGACCACCTTAAGCGGCCAATTCAACCCATGAAGACTGCAGCAAGTCTGAAACTTTGAACGCAGTCACTTGGAGTGGAAACTCTGAACTCAACAGTAAAGTAGCTCTAACTACATGGGCTGGGACACGTAACTATGGTGGTGGCACCCCAGCCTGCCTTGTAGCTGCTTTCAAACTCATAGGACTGTCTGTCCTCAGTCTGTTGCAATGACTGAGTAAGTTAATGTGACTCATACTGGTGTGATGACTGGCAAGTACTTGTGATAAGATGCTACTGAAAAAAAAACGCAGTGTGTGAACACATTCCCAACTCCCTAATGAAGTTCAGTTCCCAAAAAAAGACACTGAGAGAGGAGAAGGAAGACAGAAAGACAGTCAATTAATCCAATGGGGTTTTGATTTTTGATTGCTTTGTTGTGTTTTTTTTTTACCTTTCTAGACTCAGCAGAGAGCTCAGATAGCTGTATATTAGTAAAATAATATGCCTGTAACATAAGGTGAAATACAGAGGATTTTAACACAGGCACCCTTACATACAGCCATTAGCAGATGCAGGAAAGAAATGGCCAAAAGCTTTCTTTTGTCAGGGGAAAATTTAGCAAATATCAGAACAGCTTCATTTTTACATACTATTAGTATACTTGAATTGACTGTATGAGGCAACATTTAAAATATCTCCATCCGCTTCATAAACAATGTTGCATATCTAGGGGAATACCCTACTATCAACACAATTGCTAAAATATCTGAGGTCTGTAATTACACAGAAAAGGAGAAAAGTAGCTAGGCCAGAGGATCCTGACACTGAAAATAAGAATAGTTTGGACACCGGGAAGAAGTGAGAGATAAATGCATTCCTCTTCCTAGTGATATGTTTATGTTATGTGTATCTGACTTAACTTGGGTAACAATCCATGAAAACATGACAGCTGAAAACACCTGAAGCCAAAATCAGAAACATGGTAGCAGAAACATTTCAGAAAGCACTGTAATTTCTGTGAAATAAATTTATATTGGCTTCATTCTTATCCTCACAGACCCTCTCTCGCGTCAAATCCACGAACAGTAAATGTTCATGAACTGGTTGGAGAGGAATGGTAGCTCTTTCCCGACATAAAAAAGGGAAACACAGCTTGGGATCCTGACTGGGACCTGGCCAGAAGGGCAGCTAGGCCAAAGGATGGCCTGACACTGACAAGGAGAAAGGTTTGTGCAACATGGGGCAGAGGAGTGTGTCACTATTACAATACTACCAGTATGATCAAGAAAGAAAAAGAAACAGCGAAGAGGCAAGCTGTCAGACTGCATCTTAACTTCAAATGTGAACCGCTTACAACTTGTACTAAGGAGAGACAATGAATGGTAGATGCTCACTGCTCAATGAAGCACTCCCACTGTCCACATTCCAAATGTAAGCTTTAACTGTTTTGAGAAATCATCTTCAAATGTCTACAGTTTGGGAAAAGAAAACAAACCCAAGGCCAAAAACCAAACAAAACCCAGACTCTATATTACTTAATAACTGTTGTCTGAAAACTTATTCCCTCCCACACAAGAAATTGCTTCTGAACTAATGCTTCATTTAGCTCATCTTTGTAAAACATTCTCAACACCCTAGAAGAATCTCTTTTTAAGAAGTAAATTTCTAAAAATTTTAAAAATTTATATTTTTTTTCAAAAGTGGAAGACTTTCTGTCTCCCACTGGAGAGTAGGAAATACCCTTGGGCCAAAAAAAAAGACAAACAAAAAAAACCCCTGTAATTACATGACTGAATAACCTGAAATTCTTGAGTTATTTCATATATGGTGGATACAACCATTTATCCAAAAGTATTAGAAGGGAAAATATTTTTTAAAACCATGACTGAAATAGCAACAGAAATAATGTCCACATAAATTATCAGAATTAAAGAGTGAAAGGGGAAGAAAACCCACTATTATTAAACGCACCTTTTAATCAGAGAGACTGAAATTATTCCATGAGGCCTTTCTTATACAAAATCACAGAATCATAGGATAGTTAGGGTTGGAAAGTATATACCAGGTACTGAAATGATCTTCAGTTGCTCAGTTATTGAAAATCCCCTTTGCTTATAACTATCATCGTATGTACTATTTGATTACACTTGGCAACAGTGAAAGTATGGCACTTGTACCCACTAGAATTAAAAAAAAAGGCCAAACATATCAAAACTTCTTATCCTATCATTTCCTATTTTGGACCTCAAAAAATTATCCTGAGCTGAAGTTTACACATAAGCAATATACAGAATCTTTGTATGGCCTAAGAAGTCCAAAAGGAGGTATCTTTGTAAGACCGCTAGTGTAGCCCAGTTCATCTATTAGTCCTAATGATCATTAGTCTTAAAATGTGAAGGAATTAATAATTAATTTTTCCAAACTCTCTCAAGACACTCTCCAGACTTTTTACTTTCAGCTCAAAGTATTTTTCTAGTTATTTCCTAGGTATGCTGTACTACACTTTTCTATGTAATGCAGAGAAAAATACAATGAAGATGTCAAAAAAGCAAAAAACGTAGAGATCCATGTAACCACTATGCTCCAGCTGATACAGTGGGTGACCCTGAGCAAATCACTTAGCTACATTCCCACCAAAAATGGAGAAGGCTCCAGACTCTGAAAAATGACTGTCAGACCAAAAAATGTTTACAGAGCAGCTTGCAATCATCAAACAGAGGGCTCTGCAAATGGAAAGTATTACAGCATATGCTATGTTCTAGCCATGATTTAAAAAAAGAAAAAACAAAAGAACAGGAAAAAGAACAACCTTTGCAGTCATGACTAGGCACATGTTCCAAACAGAAATGAAACTCCTGTTTCTTGGGTATAGCTCTTTGATTTTTTTCATTACTTATACTTGATAAAGACTAGGTCTAGAAACAAGAAAAATAAACCAGAAATTCATACATACAGGATCATATGAAAGCTGTTGAAATGCTTCACAAACTGCAGGTGCAAGAAGGTTCTTGGAAAGAGGCAGTTACCTGTTCCTAGACTTAGTTCCCACAGTTAAGTCAAATTCCCAGCTACTAAAAGCCCTTCACCTTCATAAAGTAAGGGATAAAATGAAAAGAAGCACTTTTCATAAAAGGATGAGATGCAGAATGTAAAAACAACCTGTGTGAGGTCAGGATGCTCTTGATATGACAGATGGAATAACAAACCTTTGATCTCCACCAAAGAAATCAAGATGTGTTGGTGTTTATTTGCAGGGAGGGTTACACTATCTGAAAGGAACCTATCAAATATTTTTTTCCCCTCTGCTTGGGCTGGCTGGTAAGATTTGGATGAAGGCACAAAGAAACCAAATGTCACTGTTTCCTAGCAAAATACTTGCTTGTTCCATTCAAATGACTGCTACCCATGGAGATGGCAGTGGCAAGAGTTTGCATTAACCTCTTGCAACGTTATCTCTTCCAAGGGCAAAGACTTAGCAGCAGGAACAACAGGAACTTAAATGCAGACAGAGGCTCAATAAGTACGCATATGACAATTCAATGGGCAAATCCTGTTTTATGGTACACACTGGCCAGTGTCACTGCCAGCAATCACCTATGGTTACAAACAATGCTACCTAAATCAAGCATACGGTGAGAAAAGAATGACAATATTATTAGTTACTGCACAAGAAATAAGAGGCAAAGATGCAATTCACGATTTTGGCTTCAACATCTACATGATGTAGGGGTACTCTGACTTTCAGGAGTCTACTACTGGCACAACAAGAGATTTATTTCCATTTTTACAGGTTCACTTTTCTTTTTGATTCTTATGCTTTAAACCAAGCACACAAGCCAATGAAAACTAATCAAATGGGATTATGAAGTACAAAGTAGGCAAAAGTACGCTTCATTTTCCTTCTTTATGCTCTTCTCCCACCTACCTTCACGTAAAGTACCACACAAAAAAAGGAAGAAATACTTTCACTGATTACAAAGGCACTGCATAAAACTAACTCAACACACACTGTTGTCAAATGTATAGGATAAGCAAAGCAAACGGCTACCATCATTCCCATAATTATATTTTACTTAAAAAAGCACAAAATAAAATCAGCTACAGCCTTCATTCAACATGTAAATCTAACCAGACTGAGAATGTAAATAAGTGCTTACTGTCCACGTCTGAAGTTCATGATTACTCTGAACAATTAAAAGCATCAGAACGCCCAACACCAATTGGTTTCTCCAAGCACTCATCCATACTGCATGCCTGGCAGTGGCTTCAAAGTAAATATGGATTGAATAACATGATTCAGATGTGAAAAGACTGACAATAAACAGCATTTTAGTACCGCTCAGTCATAAAACGGCAAGCTTTAGTACTGCATGTCCACATTAAGAAAAAACGAAACTGTTTCTTCCGAGAATAACATGCCAAGTGTTTGACCCATGTGTCCCGCCATGAAAACCAGGGGAAATTTGTTCTGATTTTCCTTGTTCCATCAACATTTAAAAGCAGCCTTATGTAATAGAGTATAACTACTAAAAAATTACCAACTTTTCTCTAAAAATCTCATAACAAGAACTTTTAGTTACCCACTTCTGTCATTTTTAGTAAAGCCATTTTATTATGTTGTTGCTCTTAAAGAACAATGTTCACAGAAGAACTACAAATAAAGACATAAAAGGTCTTTGTCAAAGATCTCTAAGCAGATCAGATGGCCTCTGATCAATGCAATAGCCATTCACTGCAAGCATGTCATGATGCTAACCTAAATGACAGGCCTACCTATGGCATGGAGGCAGTTACAGAGCCAGGAGAAGAAAACACCATGCACAGTGACTTCTTCCACATTTTACAAGGGACTTCCTTATGCCCCTTCAAATCCCTAAGGAAAGGATCATTTGGCAGTTTTCATAACCACTAATTCCTGTATAAAATTGATAAAAGGAAAAAACACATTTGACACTGTCTCACATGACATCCTTGTCTCTAAGTTGGAGAGTCATCAATTTGATAGGTAGACCACTCAGTGGATAAAAACTGGCTGGATGGCCGCACACAAAGAGTTGTGCTCAATGGCTCAATATCCAGCTGGAGACCAGTCATGAGTGGTGTCCCTCAGGGATCAGTGTTGGAACCGGTCTTGTTCAACATCTTTGTCACTGATGTGGACAGTGGGATTGAGTGCACCTTCAGCAAGTTTGCTGATGACACCAAGATCTATGGCTCGGTTGATATGTTGTACGGAAGGAATGCCCTCCAGAGGGACCTTGACATGCTTGTGAGGTGCGAAGTTTAACCATGACAAGTGCAAGGTGCTACACCTGGGTGGGAGCAGTCCCAGGCACAGCTACAGGTTGGGCAGAGAACAGATTCAGAGCAGCCCTGAGGAGAAGGACTTGGGGGTGTTGGTCAATGAGA